>JAVQKC010001995.1:0-56042 GCA_036025475.1 Philypnodon macrostomus
TCATAATAATATTTTATGTTGGGTACACTGTGGAGAATCACTGTACCAAGTTTCATTGCTCTCTGCCAAAGTAAGTGTGTCCAGGGTCCCATAGGGGTCATAAACACGGGGGCGCTATAGAGGAATTCTTTATTTGACCTCTGTAATGTGCCTATGTACATTAAATATTCAATTGCCCGGATCAATGTGCCAAAATTCACACGACTTCGTTTATGTTCAGCAGGATTATTGGCTCAATAAAAGTGTATCAAAGCATTCATTTGTTAATTATTTAATTGCCATTAATCCTAGAAGTACCAAACTCAATCCAGTTCTGCATCTTCATGATATGTACCTGTGTGCAACAGTTGAAAAAGATCCGCCAATTCGTTTTTGAGTTATTGCGTTCACACTGCCAATCTGCGGACGCGGACCAACGTGATTCCATAATATCGTCGTTTCGATATAATAATTACCTGGCACCATTTACTTCTCCCACTGTAATAATTACTTCTCTTTTTTGGTGGTTATATTGTAGGCCATGGAGAGCTCTATTGAGCCTGCCTCTGTTGACCCCCCAGCACCCACCTTTTCTCAGGTGGTCTTCATTGACGTCCCTCGCGCTTACCCCACGTCAACCTGTGTAACCTGCAGCTACACGGTCGGCCCAGGGTTTCAGCCTCATCGCAGAGACTGGGTTGGCATTTTTAAAGTGAGAAAAACATTGCCATACAATACATTCAGACTCAGTGACTCAGTGAGCTGTTATATAACTAGCATAAAACATTTTCAGGTTGGGTGGATCTCAGCAAAGGAGTATCATACTTTTGTCTGGGTGGAGCTATGTCTGGATGCAGCAGGGCAGGAGACACTGAACAAACAAGCCGTTTTCAAGGGTGAGTTAAGAGCAGGTCATGTTTTTGATCAACACTGACATGTCTTGTGTAAATAATTTAAGCACATTTAGATTCACAACACTGTTTAATCTGTTAAAACATTCAGCAACTGTTGTGTTTTGAGGAGTTTGATCTTTTTAGATAAGTATCTGTTTTATATTGCATTACTGTGATATAGCAATACATCAAGATAGGATCAAAAAACAGTTACTATGTAAGTGATATTACATATAACTTAATACAGGCACATGGGGTCACAAGCCAGTGTACCTCTTTGTGCCAGTCTAAAACCCAGATAAATGGAGAAGACATTGTAAAACCTAGATGATATTGAGAACCTCAGCTTGAAACTGTATATGACCATGTTATAATGTGTAACAGGATTACAGTGTCTATAACTGTTCTGTAAAATATGTATTGAGATAAAAAAGACATATACTGTAAATAAATACACGTGTTATATAGAGAACAAAAACTTGCCTATGAACAACTGACCTTTATTATTTGAAAATATATATGTAAATCCTATTAATACAATTTCCTTAGATTACTACCTTCCCAAGGATGATGAGTTCTACCAGTTCTGCTACATCGACAGCACCGGCCAGGTCCGAGGAGCCAGCACGCCTTTTTGTTTCCAAAACCCGTCTGACCAAAGTTTGGAGACCAGTTCGGATGATGACCTTCTGGTGATTACAACACAGGTATAAAATACAATTGAACACAACACAACTGAGAAAATACAGAAAATAAATGATAAAAAAAACTCTAAAGAAATGGCATTGGCCCTTTAAATCTTTAGGTGGTGCCAGTTTAAGGTCACTTCATGATCTCATAGTTTAAAAAAAACAGCATTCAGTGTGAGCTCCAATGTAAATATATGATATTGACTTAATCTGTTTTGTTGAACCCAGGAACAAGTTGAACAAAGTGTACGTGAAAAAGCTGAACTGATGAGAGCGCTGGATCAGATAAGAGCCGAAAACGAAACCTTAAAAAGTGCTTTTCAAAAAGAACTGCAGGTGGACGAGAACTGTAAGGTAAGTCTTAAATACTTTGGTCTTTGCCTGATATACAGTGCAGTTTATACCTCCATTTTAGTTTTGCTTTCACTACAGAGGTTTGTGGTTTGTTATAGGGACAGAAAGCACAGAAAGAGCAAGACATGAGCGCGCTAATCACAGAGGTGGATCAGGTGAAAGAAGAAAATAGTCGCCTCACAACCAGCTTACAGGAGAAACTAGTGGAAATTGACTGTTTAAAGGTTTGTTTACATTTCATGTCAAGGTTTATGCTGGTGTAAGTTCATAAATGAAAAATTCTAAAAATTCTAAAAATATTTGCTAATTTAGGAGGAGGTGACAAAAAGCCAACAGCAGCAGGAAGCAAGCTCTAACGAGGCAGCAAAACAAAATGTAAGACTTATTTTAAAGCATTGAAACCACATGGTTATATATTGTATAAGAATGTGTGGTGAATTCTTCAGGAGAAATATGATAGAGCCTTGAAAAAGATTAATATGCTGAAAGAAGAACGGGACAAGCAAAAGACAATCAATGAAAATCAAAAAGCAGAAATAGCTGAGTATGTTTAATCTGTGCCTATTCTTGCCAACTCACTGTTTCTTTCCACGATTAACACTGACTGTTATGTTTTAGATTAAAGACTAATGAAAAAGAGCTGCTTCTCGCAAAAGACAACATCCAGCTCTTACAGGTAAACGTTGCTCTGAAATGAAATCTTTTATTTATATATAGCGAATGGCTTTTTATAAAATTGTTTATTTCATTCTATAGGTTGATCTCCAGCGCAGTGAGATAGAAAAGCAGAGGATGACCGCTGAGTTGCAAAAACTGCAAAATAACAATAAACGTTTGGAGGAAAACTTAGAAATGCTAAGGAATTCAGAAAAGCAGGAACCAGTTCAGAACTGTCTAGACGAGGATCTTAAGGTTGACAAAATGGCAGTACCATTTTCTTAAAAATACAACCAGTTTTCTCTCAGTACTAAATGAAGCCTTCTATTTTGGTAAAGGAGCTCACAGACAAACTGAAAGATGCTCAGAGACTGTTGGCTGCTGAGAAGGAAGAGTACAAAAACATGAGAGGACATACAGAGGCCTTAGAGATGGAGATGGTAAAGATGAAGGAACAGCTAGAAAACATGATAACATTCAACGACAATCTGGAAAGAAAGAGTAACAAACTAGAGGTAAAACACACAATATGTTACAACCTAGTCTTTAGTATTGTTGAAAGCAAATCAAGATCTCAAGATCTTCTTCAAGTTCTAGTATTGTCTTTATTTTATATTGTCTAAAAAGTAAGTATTTTTTTTCAGATTCAGTTGAGAGAAGCTCATCAATCCATTGCGGAAAGAGACGCCAGAAATGAGGAGCAGGAAGAAGTGATCAAGATGGAGCAAAGTGAGAAAAAAGAGCTTGCTAAAGAAAACCAGGTACAGCACATTACCAGGAAAATGCTGGCTACAGATTTTAAGTAAATTTGTTGATAATTCTTTCTGATGTAATTTAAATATGCTTTGTACTGCATTTTCAGACTTTCAGAGGTGAAATTGAAGAGCTGCGCAGAGTTTTAGCAAAACCACCTCAACCTCAGCTTGAAACTGTATATGACCATATCAGACCTGAAAACAGCCCAGAAGCCAACAACGCTGAGGAAAGACAACTGAATACATCAGAGCATTCACTTGAGTCTGAGCATGTGTATGAAAACATAGGTCAGTTACAAGCTTGTACCAAACTAGAACAGTAAATTAACGTTGTGTTTCCCCAGTATTTTCAGAGAATCATTAACATACTGTACTAGTATTGCATCATACAGTAATTGTTTTTTTATCTTTGCAGAGGACATGGGTGAACAACAGGAAGAGGTATGTATCTGATAACCTTAAAACCAGATTATTTATGCCCTTGCTATATGATAGAAAATAGGCTACAATATATATTAGTTATTAGCTGAGTCATGACACAACCTCTCGGCAGCGTGGCCTGTTTACAGTGTATTTCTAATGTGGATTAAAAACATAATCCGGCCCATATTTTGTTACCGTGCCCGTCTATTTTTATTTCAGGAGTGCTTGGTATGTTGCTACTGCCAAGAGTGTTTCCCTGGTATCACCCAGATTGAACTGGAGCAGCATGAGCAGAGCCACAAAGTGTGTCCCTTCTGCAACATCATCTGTGACAATATGGAGCAGGCCGTATTTGAAGACCATGTCTACAGTCATGAGTAGGGCTGGGAACCTCAGGGTACCGCACGATTCGATACGATACGCAATACATGGCTCACGATACCGATAATATCTCAATATGGCAATATTGAAATGCTTGATATATTGCACATAATAATTAATACAGTATTTAAATTGTATTCTAATGAATTAATCATTATTTGATGAAATACAGTTCAGTTAATAATTAGAATGGTGAATACTTCAAATTTATCTCACAAATTAGATTTTATTTTTGTTATAAATTCTGCTATACCAATTCTGTATCTCAAAAAGAAAAATCTCGATATATTGATATTTTGTCCCACTTCTAGTCATAAGTGGTAATAGAAGCATTATTGTGGAACACTGCCTAAACTTGTAAATATCATTAGAATTTAATCATTTATGTAAAATGTGTAGCATTAGTTTTCATTCCATTGTCTTATGTCTATAATACAAATGTAATCTTCAGTTCAAGTGTAAAATGTATCAATTGTAACCCAGTTGTGTCTTAATAATACAAAAATAATATCAATACGCATTATATGGTAATACTTTTGTATCTCAGTGTCATCTTGAACATCAATTATGCATAAAACATATTTCACTGGTCAATTCACTGGATTTGTGAGGCAACCAAATGAAAATATGCCTCAAATCAAAATGGCTTTGATTCTACATCTAATTTTTTAAAGGATATGCATTTTCCTTTGCAATTTATAAGGTTATACTGTATCATGTAAAAACACTGTGCCCAAAAGTTAACAGAATGTATACTGTTATATACTACTTGAAAATGTATTTTTTTAAAGATATTTCTTTGGCCTTTTTTGTTTATTTTTATTTTTATTGACAGACTGTAGTGCGACAGCAAACAAGGGAGAAGAGTGGAAAGTGAAATTGGGCAAACTGTCGTGAGGCTCTGATTATGGGCCGACTGAGTCTACCGACTGAGCTAAATTGTGGCTTAATTTTATTACCAATTAAAGAAGCTAATAGTAGTAAAGTCACATTGTTTTTAATGAGAAGAAAATATCTTACATACATAGAGTTTCTGAATTTGAGGTGAAGCAGTACAACTAAAACCAATGTATAACAATAACCTGTAATACAATAATTACAATACATTGCTAAACTTATGTTTTAATAATGTCCCCTGCATTATCACCCATTAACCAAAATCACCAACACAATAGGTTGTCTTTCTCTGGCAGTTTAAGATAAGCCAAGAAAGCTCGCTTTGCTTTCAGAAGCTGTAAGTGCGATCCTTGCATAGACGTTACTGAGAAGCCATCACCGAGGAATGTTTTGCTTCGTGCAAAACATGATCTCAGAGTGACTTCACCACCTTTTGCCAACTCCATCATGTGACTCCACAACAGGCATATTTTGTTTATCAACAAGTCCCTGACCATGCTGTTTATAGTCCAGCCCTCCAAGTTTTTGTCAAGGAGTCATTTGATTGGCCTCCTCCGGTGTAATGTCCCGGGATGTCAGCTCAGAGAATAGAGCAGGCAGCCAGTACTGAGGCTCTCCAGCTGCTTGAGAGTCCAACCAGGCCAATCCCTCTTTCAGAAGGTGATCCTGCAAACAAAACAGCAGGGGTCAAAGTAAGTCAAACTTGAGCCTTCCTAAAAAAAAAAAAAAAAAGTAGCTGTATTTCAAGTTATTTTTAATTCAGCAAGACAATGTAAAGTGATCCAAATTGGCATTTTACTATCTCATAAAAGCTATAATTAATAATAATTCTATCATATTTCTATAATGATAAAAGCAGATGAACTTCAAGAAAATCCAAAGTCATCATTAGCTTCTCATGAACAGTGTATAGTGAGACATGTAACTGGATAAACGAGTTATGTAACATGTTATGGACACTTAAAATAAGTTGGTGTGCACTTACCAAGACATGTGAAGCCCGCTCTTTCTCCCATTTAAGACTGTCCTTAATTTCACTTACGGTAACATATCCCTTCTTCTGCAAATGGACAGAAATAACAGCACAGCCAAATTACTACTGTTAAATCTAACTAATTATTAATCACTTTATATCCCACACGACCACATTCACAACGACAGTAAGTGCTCAGGCAGGGGCTCGAACCTGCGACTCTCCGGTTGCAGGGCGAGCACCTACCCACTGTGCCACTGCCGTCACAATATGAGAGGTTTTTATTGGTCCAACCCAGAGCCTCACCTCTGCCAGCTGCAGAACAACAGTGTGGTCCATGTTTAGCTCGGCTGGGACAGACTGTACCAGATACGAACCACCAACTGGAATCATCCCAAATCCATTCCCCATAACCTTCAGTTTCTTTATGGCCCTTACCAAATCATCTCTAAGAAACAAAAAAACCCACAAAACATATGTAACATAACAACAGCATAATTAGACCATGCTTTAACGTATGCCGTGTTACTCACTGGCTAACATCTTGTGCATATTTGCCCCTTCCTTTGAGCACTCTCTGATGAAGTTCATCAAGAGTAATAAGTCCTGCATCAACACAAAAGTGTTAGTGTTATGATTATGTATATTATATGTAAATGAAATACTGATCAGTTTTCTGGGGGAAAAAATGTTAATCACAAACCCCCATTCCTGTGTTTCAGCGCAAGGCAAACTTCAATTATCTGCACTCCCAGTTCATAATAGAAGTCACCCACACCAAGCATTTCTGACCAAAAACCTTTACCGGCTGTAGGAAAAAACAAATAAAGCAATAACATTAACCTTTTAAAACTAAAATAAAAATCAATCAATAAAACAAGCTATTGGTTTTCAGGTATTAGTCAAATGTATCAGTTTCAAGTTCAAGTGATTATCTGAAAATATAATGACTCACATAACATGTTATTGTGTCAATTTGAAATCTGTACTATCTGGGTTGTAAATTTAATGTAATGAGTTCTCTATACATTTATAAAGACAGATCTGTTATTTCACATTATAACTTACAGGCCAGAGGGTCTACTCCTATGGTGGCACACATTTCTTGAAACTGTACTCTGAACTGAGAGTTCTTGCGGATCTCTTGTTTATGTTTGCTGGCAAACTCTTCCAGGTGGGACTTAAATGTCTCTAACTGCTTAGACATCTGTCATTAAAAGATATACAATTTCGTTAATGACATGATTTGATTTATCATATCAAATAAAACGAAAAATATATGGGACTTACTTGAATTATTTGGTCTTCTGCCAGAACAGTCCCCCTTTCTTTATATTTAGCCTGTAGGAAAAAAAACTCAAACAGGTAATAATTCCGCTACATAAACTTCCAACAACAAAGCATAACGCATAACATTATATACCTCTGCCAATTTCTTTTTGGCTATGGCCCCAGCTCCAACTCCTCTTCGCATTTTGTTGCTTTAACTTTGTAGCCTTTAATTGTGTTACCCGCGTATGCTAACTGCACTTTGGATGTTTGGGAATCGATGTCTAGACCAAAACCAGGCAAATGTCTAGAATAATCAGCAATTCTTCTTGAAATTGTAGTCTTCAGGAAGAATGTACTGCCATTTTAAGAATCAGGAAGCAACTTTAACTCTATGGAATCAACTCATTCCCGCTTTTCATGTTGCCAGCAGAGCGGCGCCCTCTAGAGTGTAATGGCACATATTGCACCAAAAAATTACATGATTTGAACATGAAAACATAATAGTAGCCCTACCGTTTATTAAGAACGAGTAGCCTATATTACTATAGAAAACACTTTTTAGGTTTAGAAATGTTGTGCTTAGGTCCTTAGCCAAGACGTCACAAAAAAACAATTGACATAGAACAGGTCTATTTGTTATTAATGGTTTAGTGTTTCCATTTCAATCATATTTCATTATATATATAAGGACAGTAAAGGGACCAAAAGTACAAACAAGATGTTTAGGCAATGTTTATGAAATCTTGTCCTTGTGCAATGTTAGTGGGCCCATGTAGGCTATAATGTGTATTCTTGTATACAGGGGAAATCATATTACTGAGTTACATTTCGTGGTACCAGTACATAAGTTTGGGGTACTAGATAAGGTAAAAGAAGAAAATAACCCCATTAGGCTGTACTTACAAAGTTAGGCCTGCAGTAAATAACAATATACAGTGTAAAGATAGGACACTAGGACAACCTGAGGCCTAAATCCATGGTATTGAATTTAATTACTATGGTCAGTCTCAGTGCGCCTTTAGGATAGGGTGACCAGATGTCCCTATATAATGGGGACAGCCCCAGTTTCAGGGTCCTTGTCTCAGTTCCAACAAAAGTCTGATGGGACACTAATTCAGTTTCTTTTTACAAACCTTTTCCCAGTTGTCCCCATTTTGACAAATTAAAAACATCTTCTAAGACCGGTACAATCCGAGCTGTAAAATTAAATTTATTTACAATTGAATTGTTTTTATTTGCCAATATGGAATATGACAAGAAAAATGTGTCCCAGTTTTGGGTCTAGAAATCTTGTCACTGTACTTTAGGAACGATGAAACTAAAGGTTGTCCCCGTGTGCACTGTTATCCAACAAAAACACAAGAAATGGCACTCGGAAACCTCGCGCATGCGCACTACTCGGCGCTTTAAAACAAGTCTTGAGGAGGGAACATGAAGGCTGCTGCAGGTGGGCTTGTATAACATTAATGGTAAGCTCCAAATTCATTATTATTTCTCTGTAATAATAATTTGGTGTTCAATAAATGTTACGACGTAGTAGTTACAACTGAGCCAACCATTTATTTTTAAAGCTCTGATGCTAGACTAGCGTGCTAGCGAGCTGTTATTGTTTTTCATGAGAACCAAAATGGAGGAGATGGTTGCTGCCAGTGTCCTGCACAGCCACTCCCGAGACTTGAAGCTATGGTACCAACATGTCTGCCCAGAACACAATGTCGGTTTGTTTGTTGTATCATGCGCAGCTTCCCATTTTGAAATGTTGTCGTGTGAGCTGCAGTGCTAATGTAGCTTAGCTTGAATTCAAAAACCAGCTGACAGTCTTAGGAAAAGGATGCCCGTAGATTTGGGAGCTCTTGGCATTAAATAACGTTATTTTCAGTGTCAGTTAAGCTTGGTTCCGTGTACATTTACACATGGGCCCAACAGGCTTTTAGTTAATTTGTGTAAACATGTTAATTGGATGTCAACGTATGTTTCTTTATTCTGCAGGGGTACGGCTACTCACGCGTTTACATGGGAAGTAGAAGCGGTTGAATCAAATAGTCAAATGTACTCGCCATGACTTTGAGGTCCACGCTTTTCCCCAAAACAGGATTTAAGCATAACGTCGACAGCATCGACTTTGAAAATTCCCACACCGTGAGTCCTGTGAGCATCAAGAGGGAGTGTTGTGACTTTGTTATAGATGTTCACGACGTACAGGACGGCGAGATCCCGAACAAATCCAAGGACGTAGTCCAGAATTATATGACTAGTAAAGTTGCTTTAGCTGCAGAAGTAGTTCAAGGAAACAACAAAACGGTGGGGGTATTGTCCCCTGTCAGACAAATGGGGGGTGAGGGAACCCCAGTGAAAGGTAAAACCCTCTCTGTTGACAATATGGATAACCCTCAGATGATTTTAAACCATAACACAAAAGATGCTGGGGAAGATGATAGCGCAAAGGGGGTTGTTCCAGGAGTACTTGGCTCTGCTTCTATTGAAGTCTCGTCTGAGGGGAAATGGAGGAACATCAAGAAGGCCCCTGCCAGTCCACACACACAGGCCAACTGTCTCCGTCAGATCCTTCTTCTTCAACTGGACCTCATTGAACAACAGCAACAACAGCTACAATCCAAGGACAAGGAGATAGATGAGCTCAAAGCAGACAAAGAAACGGTATGTACATAGTGCTGTATCGCCAATTTTGATTTATTAACAATATTAATCTTTTGTTATTGACTTTGTGTATTAACAGTTACTATTTATGCAACTCCTTTTTTCAGCTGCTGGCACGTATAGAGCGCATGGAGAGGCGCCTGCAGCTCACCAGAAAAGATGTTCCACGTGACAAACGCCTTTTCCAGCCTCTGGAGCCATGGACTCCAGATAAAGAAGACATTTGGGATCTAGATGTGGAGGAGAGTCCTCAGCCAAACCCAAGCACTCCACTAAATTTTAGTCGCGGTGGCAAAGGTCAAAAAAGGTAACTAAACCATATCTTCTACTGCCTGTGTTTTTAAGCATGATAAAATCCAAACTTTAGCTGTGGGAATTTTATATATATATATATTTTACATGGTGCATACAACTTTGCTTCTCACACAGGAAATCTTGCTTTGGAGATCCAAAAGTCCAGAAGTCACGGGCAAAAGGTGCTAAGCTTAGCCCCCAGAAGTCTGAGATTCAGCCTGGCTTGCCCAACCAGCGGGAGCTGCGCAGTAAAGAAACTCCTGAGCAGATGCTGAGGCCTGGGATGGAGATGGACCTGCTTGTGTGTAAAGAGGAACCCGGGCTGAGCTGTCAGATGGAGGATCTGCCATTCATGTCAACAACAGAGATGTATCTATGTTGTTGGAACCAGCCTCCGTTATCCCCTCTGCGAGAGACTTCCCCTAAAAAGGAGGAAGAGGTGGCCAGTGAGTCGACTCCTCATGTAGTACATGATATGCTGATTATTTGTAAGCCAAGTCTATATCATGTTAAAATCACCGTAACCGTCTAGTCATCAACACCTTATTCTTCAATAAATTTCTATTTTATACTATCTAACTTTAGTTCCATCCTGGAGGGAAAATTACATTGAGCCCTTAGAGGACGACACATCTTTTACCCCACCTGAGGTGAGACACAGGGAAGAGAATTTTTTATTTTTTTCCCCCCATATCCTTATGGCACTAAATTACTATATTCTGTGCTGTTTTATCCTATAAAGGCACTGGACGACAATGTGTTCTTGAAGCGTCATTTAAAGTTGGAATTGGATGAGAAGAGAAGAAAAAGGTGTCAATTTTTTTAAGTCTTACTTTTATTCACACTATATTTTATTATATGGGGAAATTAAATTAAAGAATATGCATCTGGTATAACTATATATATAATTTTTTTTACCGTTCACCATGGACAACACATTTTCATATATTTATTTATTTTTGTTTAACTTTGATTTCTTTCTTTCAGATGGGATATTCAGCGAATCAGAGAGCAACGCATGTTCCAACGTTTGCAGCAACGCATGAACAAGAAGAAATCTGTGCAGGATGCTGAGCCAGAACTTTTATCTTTTTACCCTGAAACTGAAGATGGTACACTTGAGTTTATAAATTGCCAGTTCATTTGTTCAGTGTATGAACCATATTTGTAACTTGAGTTTTTATTTCTGCCAGTTGAAGCTATAGTGATTACCCCCTTCTTGCCTGTGGTTGCATTCGGCCGACCATTGCCCAAGCTCACACAGCAGTAAGCTATATTGTTAGATCTATACGCATGTGCTTATACCATTGTAAATTACATACTTTCTTTTGATCAAAACATATAATATTCTTCCAGGAACTTCGAGCTGCCTTGGCTGGATGACAGATCTAGATGCCGTATAGAGGTGCCGAAAAAACAAACGCCACATCGGACCTGCCGGAAGTGAAACCAATTTGGCAGATCTAATTTGTCTATGTGGACCTAAGGCTCCCATCAGTTGTTATATATAACTGCTGTCAGTTTTATTCTGTGAGGGAGTGATTTTTTTCCCAGTTGCTTTGACCACGAGAAACCAGCCTATGTTCTGCAGAGAATTAGCAAATAGGTAATTTACACACCAGTCATACATATAAATAGGAAACTAAAGGCTTGATGCCACAGTCCTATTTGCAGCTGTTAAATATAACTCATCTGTCTGAATATATTCCAAGCAAAAACGCATGTGATAGACTACGTGGTTTTATCACAAAACAAAGTTTTAAAATAGTGTTTATATAGGTGAAAAATAAAACAGAGACTTTAATGTTGAAAACATCAAACAACTAACCTTTTGACTAAAAGTTTGTTGATGAGCGGTATGGTTTTACTGTACTGTTAAGGAGTTATATCTCTATGAGCCAAGGGTCATAAATGTCGCAATTTGACTGTATTGTGCTGTGTAATGCTTATATTATTGTTAACAACACACAAAAAAGACCATATCAATGTTAGATGTTAAAACGGGGCTTAATCCACATTAAGCATGATTTAATTAAAATGCAGTTAAAGTAATAACAGCTTTGAGACGGACACGCAGCTAAGTGGTGGTTGTGTCATGAATTAAAAAAAAATTGCAAGGGTAGATTTGGTGTGAAAACCAGTGTTCAGTTTTGTTCTTTTTATGTGAGTTGCATGAACTCTACGATAAAACATGTTTCTAAAAGATGGTAGCATGGTGAATTCAAAAGTGTTCCCTATATTTACAAAACTTAAATTTGTATTACTTGAAAGCATGACTTTTGGCTTCAGCTCTTAATAGCATTACTAAAAGTTCTGATCAGAAAGCAGCACAGCTTTGATTCTACTTTTTGTGTTTCCAAATTGTTCAATACGCTTATGAGCCAGTAATTATAAGAGTAACATGTATGCATTGGCTGATAAGGATGATCTTAGCTGACATTCAAAATAGCCATGTAAGAAATAAATCAAGCTGTTTAGCTGTAGTGAGAGCAGTGCAACAAACCGGTCGATCTGCATTTGTTCACCTGTTTTACATAGGATGCAGTAGCTTTCTGCAGCTTCAGTACAATTGCCTTGCATGTGTCCGCTGATTTTGGAAATATAATACTTTGATTTGTTTGTACATAGGTATCAGATACAAATGTACATAAAACATGGTTGTTATTTTTTTATTATTTAATGTTGGAAGTGTTCAGTACATTCGATAATTGTTCTATGATTGTATGTTGACAAATTGACAGATTTGAAAGTTACAATTTTCAGAATAAAATGGAGCTATTCTAAGTGGATTTAATTGCATTGCACTGTGTTACATAGTGTGTTACATAGTGTGTTACATAGTGTGTTATTATGTAAAATGAAACCCTAATGTTAGATTTGAAAACAAGACGTTTATTGAAGAACAAAATAAAATAGGACAGATTTAAAACAAAAAAAGACCCCACCCATAACCCTTTGGTAAGAAAAATGCAATCATTAAAGATTTGACTGTACATTTAAAATAGGAATATAACCTTTTCCACCAAATTCACAATATACCATCTTCCAGTAATGACAGATGTGGCAACTGCCACATTTATTTTGGGTTTGGGTTAGCATGGTGATTGAATGTATTCTAACATCCAACCATATAAAATATCACACTCGTGATATCAGGTTTTTTTATATTGTGTGTAGTGTTAACAGTGAAAATAACGCCTTGGGTGTTAGTATTTACACATAATGACATTTTGGCAATATCTTAAATGAGACAAGACTTGCTAGATTTATGAAGGAAGAGCCTTAATAAACAAACAATCACACCAAATGAAACACCTGAAAATGAAAGCCATATATACCTCTAATGCTAAGTATATAAATAAACCAATGGTTTGCAACTATCCCTTCAAAACAACTCACATTTAAGTACTTTGCATCCGACTTCCACAGTGTACTTTCAGACAGTTACAATTTAATCTTTCCGGAGGTTGTTTAAGCGTTCTTCCAAATCAGCATCTGCATCAGCCAAGGCAGCTTGGGGCTCGGCCTTCTTCCCTGCCACTGACAGGCTTCCTCCGGTGGATGGCAGGTCTGGAGATTTTAAAATACCAAAAATTTAGACAGACACTAGCACTCATCCCCAATCGCACAATCAAAGAATGAATACCGAATTCAGTTACTAAAAGGTCAAACAAAGATCAATAAGCTCAATAGAGGATCAAATTTCTTACTTGATAGCTCATCGCTTAGATTAAGACCCAGCTCATCCAGCACTTGTGATACAATAGCATCACTGAAAATAAACAGAATGTTAGAACTCTTTAACACACTAATAAATAATTATAGATGATACATAGATGTTTCTCCATTACCTTTCCTCCTCGTCATCCTCATCTCCCATTGCATCGTCAATTGCATCATTCATCATCTCCTCTTTCATGTCCATGATTTCACTCTGCCTTTCAAACTCCATCATTATCTTCTGAATTTGAGGAAGCTTAAGCTATATTTTAAAAAAAAGCACGATTAGTAGAAATCATTGTGGAGTTGCTCCTTTTATAGTATAATAAGTGTGTAACTAGTGTTTTATATTGAGACAGACCTGTCGGTTCATGGTGGCCATAGCTTTGGTGACACCCTTCATAGCTTGAGCCATGCTGTTGTTAGACTTGAGTGTCTGTATCTTTAGACTGACTGCTTGAATGTTGGCTCTCATCATAATGAACTTCTTTACGTAACGTCTTGTTCGAACCAAGTCTTTAGCCATTATTTTTACTGCATCCTGTGAAAATGTAATAATGTCACAACTCATACAAAATCATAAATATGCTTTTTATTGTCATTTAGCCTCACCATTTGTCCTTGTTTGGCCATTTTCTTTATGTCAGCAATGATCTTCTTTTCCTGTTGCTCCAGTTTAGATCTTTCTCTGTCAAGTTCTCGCATGGCTTTGTTGAGTGCCCTCTGATTCTGCCTCAGCATCTCCTCAGGGGTCTTCCTTCTTCCAAACAGGAATTCCATCTAAGTAGAACATTAATAGTTATGATGTTGGCAATAAAAAGATAAACAATTATGGGTGTGACATCTTGACAGAAGTCAACATAAATATTTATAATAAAAACATTTGTTTAAAGTTCCGTTACAAAAGTATTTTTGCCTCTGAAAGTACATTAGTTGATTGAATGATCACACACAAACACACACACAAACACACAAACACACACACACACACACACACACACACACACACACACACACACACAAACCCCGTGATGACAAAAGGTCAGCGTTATATTACGTAGGTCCAAAACTATGCGGGAGTTATATCTGCAATATATATTACGATATACGAACCGGTAGTTTAAGGTGTATCAGTAGTTTAAATTATTCACACCATGTCAACCACTTGAAAATATTTTTAAGAGTTTATTACTACTAAGTTATATGATGTGGCGCAAGAGGCATGCGAATAGTTTTTAGAACCGTTTTAGCAATTCTCTATCTGAAGATCTGTCATAGCTACGACCCAAAAAAACTGATTTTAACGGAAATCTACCGAAACCAAACTCTCAGAATTGTATTCTTACCTTGTATGACAGCTGTCAGGAGGAGATAAATCAGAAAATACCGGTGGTTTAGCGTGTTATGCCCGACTTTAGGGTAGGTTTATAAACGATTTGTTTTCTTTCCTATTCTTCCGTGTTGGAACAGACTCACTTCCGGGAAGTGACGTGAGGACTTGCGTCGAGCTCAACACCAACAAAGTACAACAAAATACAAATTAATAAAGACATTTTAATTTAATAGCTAATATAATTTACTTAATAAGTACCAATGACCTAATATAAAAATAAGTTAGATTTCTGTTCAGGGAAGAAAACATCTTTATCCAGTTTATTGCAATTTTACTTCTATTCTAGTACTTTATTGTCTAAGCTGCACGTTCCCACAATTTCCGGTGTTAACTTGCTGTCGCCATGTGGATCTCAATTCTCAAACACGTAGATAAGCTTTTTTAAATGTGTAATTAGACTTGGTGATGATCTACGCGGATACGAGAATAAGCTACGTATAAAAAACAGATTCCCTGACTAACAATATGTTTCTCACAACAATCTATCTGTGGAGGTGCTGTCATCCACTGTCACTCTCTGCAGCTGGGACCTTTGCTTCTTACCACACCAACAATGTCCGCTCAGTGAAGAACCCTGCAGTGAAAAGACCGAGGAAAGTCAAAAACTATTTTCAACCAAAGCCTGCTGTCTCTGGTGACACAGCAACTGAGCGTAAAGAATTGTGGAGCAACGAAATGCCTTTGTTGAAATTTTTCAAAAACAGAGGACCAGTATCATCTGAACTCAAGAAACTATCTTTGGATGATCACGCTGCTGCAAGGAAGAACCAGGCAGTTAAACAAAAAGCAAAACTGGATTTAAAAGAGGACAGTTATGAATTTGTCTTTGGAGTCTCTCCTTGTTTGTTAGCTATAGCACAAGGAAGAAGGAAGAGCCGTGCCCTGTTTGTAAAGGATGGGGAGACATCTATGAGAGCTTCTGTTTTACAGGTCTGTGAAGAGGCATACAGGTGTGGGGTGCCAATTCACCGGGTCAGTAAAAAGGACATAGACAAAATGGCTCCTGGACGTGTACATCAAGGAGTATGTCTACAAGCAAGTCCTCTTACTTACATTACAGAGGAAACACAAAGCTGGTCTCTCCCAAGTAAAGATAAAAACATTACACTTTGGCTTGTTCTTGAAAGTGTTCAAGACCCCATGAATCTGGGGGCCATTTTACGGTCGGCCTATTTTCTTGGTGTTGACAGAGTAGTTAGCAACATTTCTCAAAGCTGTCCTTTGTCCCCAGTGGTTAGCAAAGCCAGCTCAGGTGTCATGGAAGTGATGGAGGTGTATGGGTGTAAAGATCTTTGTGAAATGCTGAAAATGAAAGCAACACATGGCTGGGAGGTGGTGGGTACAGTTGGGTCTGGATTGCAAGAGTCTAATGTTACAAAGTGTTCAGATTTTACCATGACCAAACCAACTTTGTTGCTGATTGGGGGTGAAGGTGGGGGCCTGTCCGATAATCTACTGCCTCTTTGCCAAACTTTAGTAACCATTTCTGCTGGAAGACCGCTGTTCCCAGGCATAGAGTCACTTAATGTGTCAGTGGCGACCGGTATTCTGGTTCACTCTTTATTGTTTTCAAGGTCCTCAACCAAATTAGTGTCATGAGTGATATCTGTGTTCTTATACAAGTCACATAGAATCATTCAATGCTAAATGGGTCTATAACTTTTGATATCATAGTAAGAGTAGCGTATGGTTTATTATTGATAATAAGGACATTTTTAGATCACAGTAAATATTTCTTATTTATCCTGGTAATATAATTTAATAGGCTATATGTTGAAATAAATTTGCATATTTAGAAAACAGCCTACACAAACCAAAGGTTTAATGCAATATTTCTTTGTCCTATAACTATTCATTTCTCATTCAGGTGTAATGCATTGCTTATGGACTGAATTTGTAGAAGAATGTCAAAAACAGATGAACTTCAGAAACTCCATGGATGATCACATAGTTTATGTTCCTTTTCAGTGTTGCAGTGGTGACTGCATGGCTACCATGTTAATGTGTGAAAATATATTTGGGTCACTGCCCATCAGTCAGAAATATATATTTTTTTATTTAATCATGCACTGCATTGTGTCAATAATAAATAAAATACATGACATGTTTTGCCCAGATTGTTTGTTGTTCAGACTTTTCCACATGGTGGCAGTAAGCACCATCAGAGCCTCTAACCCTGAAGTGGAAGAAGAGTGGTGCACACAATGCATTGCACGGCTGACAAGGGTTGTGTCTGCTTTTCTTCACGATAAATTTAAAAGTCATTAGAAACTTGTGAATAGCCAGCATCGGACTGGTGTTGTTTCCTTTTGTCTGAATGTACACTGGATTTAGTGGAGTAAATCCGCTGCTCTGGGACCTTCGCGTTTGTTCCTACTTCTCCTAAACATTGGATTACAGTCTCGGCTGGATAAGGAGCTGCCCAGCCCAAAGGGGGCCCGGCCCACACCCCGTTAATGGAAATCCACACCGAGGCTTCGCCGACAGGGCCTTGATTATATTTCTTTATTGTGGAGTTAAAATGGAAGAAGAGTCTTGCTTGAAAAGTGAAATTAAGTTACTCGGATGGTGCTTAGTTGAGAGGGACTTTTACATTGTATTTACTTCCGTTTAAAAAGGTTTGTGGCTAACAGCTGGAGCGGCTAAAGCTAACCAGCCGCTGTGCTAACATTACGTCTTTCTTTTGATGTAATTCAACCATTATCGTCGGTCATCAATATTACAGGAGTGGAAACAAATGTCTGTTGAATGCGGAATATTGGTTAGATGTTTTCGATGAACTACGTGGGTTACCTGAATACTCAGATGTAATTTAAGAATATTGTTTTATTCTTAGTCGGCTAGCTAGCTAAATATATTGTCTACAGTTAGCTGTGTACATGCTAACCAAAACGAGCTAATTGATTAGATACTGGGCTAAAATATTATGTTTGTACTTGGCAAAAAACAAAAACTATGTGTTTAATTATAAATAATTTGAGATTTGTATAAAGGCTTCTTAACATCTTAAAACCAAATCCTGTCAATACCACTGGTTGTTAGTGTCGCAGATCTGGGTTATTGGCCTTGCTAAAAAGCTAACATCTTACTCACGGAAATAAATTTGACAGTGCGTGTAAAAAAATACGGGGTTTGGGACGCCGGAGTCGAGTAAGGAAAAAATACAGCTGATATAATTTACATTTGTGAGTACCAGTATCTGGGATTAATCTTGCTTTGTCCATAGTGTGGTGTTGTCTTTTTGTTTACATGCGCATAACTCATTGGTTTCTGCGAGCTAATGTTAGCCCCCTCCAGCCCACTATCGGTGAAGTCCTGACACTTGTACATGTGGATTTTCAGCATTTATTTGTGGACGTATTTCTTAAATCAGAATTACTGAAATGACTCTAAAATTTCGCCGAAAGAAAGGCACGGATGCCAATAGACTGTTGACAAAATACGGAGAATAATAGAAACTGGTTTAATTAACGCCATTTTAGCAGGGCTCTTGTTAAAGGCCCGTGTGTTGTGTTAAA
The DNA here is from genome assembly GCA_036025475.1 of Philypnodon macrostomus. NCBI lineage: Eukaryota > Metazoa > Chordata > Actinopteri > Gobiiformes > Eleotridae > Philypnodon > Philypnodon macrostomus. The sequence goes on from JAVQKC010001995.1 coordinate 18,857, forward strand.
TCTTCGTCGGACCGCGACTTGTTAAAAGTGCCTTTGGTGTCGCTAAAGCCGCTGTGTAGAGCTTGATCATGGAGGGTCCCAGTCGCAGCACCGGGTTTAGACAGAGCCGCCGGTCCCGGTCTCAGCGGGACAGAGAGCGGCGAAGGCGGAGAGTGGACTTGGAACAACGGGCCACATCTCTGTCCTCCGGATCCGACCATGAGGCCCGTGGGACGAACAGTGCCCGGGGTCCTGGAGGGAGAGAGGGCAGACCCGGGTTTGGAAGACACAGGCCGCCCCGCCGGAGGAAGAGGGAGTCGGTGTCCTGTGAGGAAGACATCATCGATGGATTTGCCATTGCCAGCTTTATTAGCTTGGAGGCATTGGAGGTATAACAATAATTATCTGCCCTATTTTCCACATCCACTCCGGAGCCATGCTTTTGTATCACAAAAATAGTCCAAACTAAACACACAAACTGACAGCTCAATATTTATTTATTGTAGTCTTTATAATTGACACTAAGCCAAACAAAACAGCATATCCCACAACGTTAGAAGGGCTACAGATTTAATTCCTAAAATAACCAAATTTACTGTACAAAATGCACTCAATGCAGTGCAATTACAAAAGCATTCTGCTCTGGTTTTAGAAATCCCTTAATAATTTATGATCTTGTTTTAACAGATGCCCATGAGCTAAAAATACAAAATTAAGAAACTGGTAATTTTTATCTTTCAGAGGCATGTATGTTAAGCTTATCCTTTTCTGCAACAATGCATTTTTGGCTTGAGTTGAATTCATGCTGCTGTAAAGGTATACCAATAATTTAAAACACAGAAGATCTGAAGTTAGTTAAGTACACCAGAGGAGTTTCCAGACAACCATGTGTATATTATTCAAAATATATTAATGGAATATTTGTGTCATAATTGGGAATCCAATTTTGTCTCTGACCATTTGAAATGGTTGAACTTGTGAAATTCAGCTTACAAATGCACAAGCAAAACAAGGTTAAAAAGAGTAATCTGGATATCATTTTTAGAGTTGGTTATCTACTAATACGCATGTTTATTGTAATTTTTAAGATGGATTGCTCGCTGAAGCCCAATCAACGCACTGACATGTCTGGACGGAGGAACAAGGGAAAACGAGGCCCAGAGCAAAACGGAGGTGGTCCGCTCTCAGATCCAGAGGCAGGCGGTCCCCATAGTTACAGAAATAAAAGAAGAAAGCTGGACAACCAGGTAAATAGCTGAAGGGCGTCTTGGCTGTTGCTGTATATTTACAGCAAAAGTATGACACACTTTTCAGTTTTGTCTCCTTATCGTTCTCCACTTTTATTTATATACATATAATGTTTTCTTTATAGGGAATGCCTTTGGAAACAGGCTACATTGTAAGTATTGTATTCAGTAATCAATAGTGGATGAATACAGGGTCTTTTGAAATACAGTTACACTTTGCATTATTAACTAAAAACCACAATAAACTGTAAATCCAATATTGCAATAGATCTATGTAAACAATTTATTTAATTTTTCTTCCGTAGTGTGACACTGAGAGTGATTCTGGTGACAAGGTATGCATTATCGTCTTTGGCTTTAACATCTGTATTTGCAAATACATTTGATCATTTCTTTTCTTTATCACTTTAGGCCTCTGACAATGACATGGACCCAGTATTCACAGTCAGTACTAGGAAAGGTAGGTATTTTGGAGCAGTTTGTGTTGCATTTGTAAACCTGAAAATAAAAACAACAACATACTGATGGAGTTTCTTTTTTTTAGTTGTTGAGCCACCTGTGTCCAGTATGGGCACATCCATGGGTAAAAACATCCCTCCACTGCAGTTGCGCTGTGGCAGTGTGTCTCGTTTGATGGTGACCCCACGTGTGTCTGGTCTGGAGAGAAGTCAGGAGAAAAGCATGGAGCCTAATTTTCCAGAACAAGTTACTTCTTCTACCTCTTCTGCTTACCCTTGCCTTCCTTCCCACTCCCCAGTCACTGGATCAGGCACAGTCCCCCGGCCCAACCCTCTTAATGGCCACAGTAGCCGCCACAATGCCAGCCCGCCACTCTCAAAACCCAAGCCATTTCTCACATTACCTGGACGATCACAATCCATATATGGCATTAACAGGTTAGTGAAAATGTCATATGTATGTGAACAAGTATGTTTGCAATTGACAACATTTATTATCTCTTTTTAGGAGCAGTACTCCTGTCAAACCTACATCATGCGCGTCCTCGTCCATGCGTCCACCCACTCCATCCACCAGTGTGTCTCTGCCCTACATCAGGGGCTCAGGTTCCTCGCTGCCTCTTAGACCCCCTTCACGAGCCGGTTCTGGAGCACTTTACACCTCTCCTGGCCTCCCACCACCGCCACCACTGTTACAGGGTCCATCCCATGCATCCGCAGCAGGTAATTTTTAAGTATTCCGGTTTTTTAAATGTTTACTCAAAATGCTGCTGTGGTGGAGGCTCCTGCGATACCATCCTATAACATTATTATACAGTTTTTGGAGCTAATGAAGAAATTTAGATATTGCATTCAAAAATACAACATCTCTATAAACTCATCACACAAATGTTTCAGCGCTCCTGGTTCAATAGTAACTATTATGTAACCTTTAACATTTTAATTGTTTCTTTTTTTATTTCAAAAGAGCGTGAAGGCCGTCGTAGTGTCCATGGTGCTGAGAACAATGCTACAGCTGCAGGCCGCGCCACTCCTGGTGGACCATCAGCCAGTTCCACACCAGGGTCTTCAAGCAGGGCGTCCCAGAACCAACCCAGTATACAGCCATTAGCCTTCCAATTCCATCACCACAACCACCAGCACCAACACACACACACGCACCAACACTTCACGCCTTTCCAGTACCCACCAGCTGCTGCACCGCCTCTGGTGAGAATGCCTTTTAGTATTGAGCTAAAAATGCTTTAATAATTTAAAGAAAATAATAATAATTAAATGACCATTGTCTTTCAGTTTGAGAAGTATGCAGGCAAAATGAACGAGCTGTACAGACACCCTGTAAGTACCCTAAGTTTAGTGTTTCCTGTTGCTGTAGATTTACTATGTTTAACTATGTTTGGCTCTACGTTAAACATTAATATATAAAATTATATATACGTAATCATGACAATTGTGTTTAATGGTCAGATGTGTGACATGGTGTTGCTAACTCATTGAAATGTTCTTTTCTTGAAAAGTTCTTCCCACAATTCCAACCCTCAGTGCCGAGTATTCAGCCTGTGATTCCTCCAACTGGGCCTTTCAGCTCCTTGCAAGGAGCATTTCAGCCAAAGGTGAGAAAAATACAATAATGCCTTACTATGAAAACCATCCATGGGTTACTGATGCAAATCTTTTCTTGAATCAAGTAGTTCTAGTTGTTAGACATAAAGTAGTTATACCCCCCGACATAGGGCTGTTTCTGTTGTTGATTTGTTTGCTCTGTTTGACAGCCTCTTGTCCCTCAGGGAACTGCTCCTGACATAACTGCTCGACTTGGGGTTGTGCCTCACCACCTGCAGCCCAAAGACCCAAGGGTAAGCTGAGAAACCCAATATCAGTCCATCACAAATAATTAAAGATAGTTTAGGCTAATGTGTGCTGCAGTATGGGCGTAGTAGTAGTAGTGCTATAAAGAGTGCAAAACCTATAATTGAAAACCAGTAATATGTGGTTATTAAATAAGTGGTTTTATATATTTTTTCTGTTGTAGCTTACTGATCCATTTGGGACATCGTTGAAAATCAGTAATGTAAGCAAAAGCAGATGCTATTTTTCTTTGGCTCATCAAAACCTCAAGTCTTTTTTTACTTTTTACTTTCACTGCTTCACCCACTCTATGCACTAATCTCATGAGTAATATGTAATATCTGCTACTGGTCTAGTCTTTGCCCTTGCACACCTAGCTAGGTAATTATGTCAGTGATCTTGTAAACTAATAAACTAATTTATTCCTGTAAATTCCTCTCCTGACACATAACCTTATCTCCAACTAAAGGAACACAACCTTCTGGAGAAGTTAAACAAGTTTTGATCAATAAAAAGACAGCTTTTCTGACTCTGTACAAAGGCTCTATAGTTAACATGCAAGATTAATTAATATAAAAACAAAAGATCTCTTCCATTTGTTATTTGCAGAAACCAGGAAAATGGTGTACTATGCATGTCTATGTGGCTTGGATGATTTTAAGCCATCAGAAGAAAGTGAAGGTATTTATTTTTAGAAGGACACTGTGTGACTGTACATTGTGCATATTTTTTTTAAATTAATAATATTTAATACGTTTAAAAAAATATTTTCTAGTTGATGCAAGCCGATCCTCACAAATTGGACTTCCGTAGTGATCTGCTGGCCCGTCTTCCAGGGTCTGGTGGACTTGGCCCACTTGGGCCAATTGGGGGAGGACTGCCTCCTACTCATGACTTGACGAGGCCTCCCAGTTTGTTTTCTGCAGCAGGTGCATTATTCACTTATTAATTATCATTAACATTAGCTAAACATACAGTATTGTGTAATTATATACCGGTATATAAAAATTAGACACTACATTTTTTCTGTATTAATGTATATGCAACATAACCTATTCCAGCTGGTATCAATCCTTCATCAGCACCTTTCATGTCTCCACCAACACCCCACTCTTCGTTCCTGCCTCCATCACACTTGGGTAAGTTTCTTAGTTGTTTCTACTTATTTTTCACCCAAGCATCATCACATTGTTTCAACCACCCTAGGTTTGACCCTGTTATTGAATGGAAATTTATCTGATCCCTATTTATTAAGTAGTTTTATGTAGTTAATGGGTGTATTTCTAAATGGTTAACTAAATAGAAAATATATTAAAAATATATATTGTATAAATATTTACAATGGGCTAATGATGTGGAGTGTAATAGTGTTTAGGATACAATCTATACACTCGTAGTAGAACGTTCTGACGTAGTTAGGCTTGAATGTCAGAACAGCATTCTTGATATTTATGCCTGTATGTTTTAGATCCTTATGGTCGCCCACCCTTTACCCCGCTGGGAGCCTTGGGCTCTGGTGCCTTTGGGGGACTGGGCAGCCCAACTCTGGGTCAGTGTCATATCTCTTCTTTTAAGCTACATGACCTGGCATTTTTCAGCCTTACAAAATACAAACTAAAAATAATTAGAGATTGTTATGGATACAGAAGAACAAAATAAAGCTGATAAGTAAAGCACATAAACTAAAAACGTGTTTGGGTCATAATTCATAAATTGTAAAAGTTTTTTAGTATCTAAATGATGAAATTCTTGTCTACCAGGTGGTTCAGTATTTGGTCCTAAAGACTCACCAGCGAGTGTGGTGGGGGGCTTGGCTTCCTCTAATCATCACGATCCATGGAGTCGTATACACAGCGGACCCTCTGGTTTCCCTGCCCCCAGTTGGGCTAAAGGCTCGGATAAGAGGGATGAGCGAGATCGAGGGAAAGATGCAGAGAGAAGAGACATCCCTCACATTAAAGATGAAAAAGACAGGTATGCCTTGTTGTCAGCTCACTTAATTTTTCACATTTTTCTGTTGACTAAATTTATGCATTTGTATTGGGTTTTGTAGAGACAATATGCTGTATGGCCGACCACATGTGAGAATGTCTCCAGTTGGTCCTGCCTTCAAACCCCGCAGTAGCACCCCTGTTTCTCAAATTAATGGCCACAGCAGTGCTCTGGGGACAAGCAATGGGCCTATTGAAGATCTGACGAGGAGTTTGAATCGAGACAGAGACCGTGAGCGGGAGAGAGATGCAGATAAGAGGCCACTGCCAACAGTGTCCTCAAGGGGGCCTCCTGTTGGTTCTTCCACTTTAATAGGAGATAGAGAAAGGCCACGATCTTCCTCCTCATCTGTGCTTACCACACCTCCTCCCTCAAACCGCTCAGCACCTTCTCCCTTAGATCAGTACCCACGGACACTGGGGTCTTCAGCTCACAATCACCACAGTGAACCCTCACACTCCCAAAGAGAGAGCAACCCTCCTTCCTCTGCAGCTTCTGCCACTGTCACCACTTTGTCTCAAGCCAAGAAGGGTGATCGGACCACAACACCCATCTCCAAATCCTCCCTGCTTCTTCCCCCAGTCAAAGTGAAAGAGGAGCGCAAAGAGGAGCCAGAGCACATCCCCATCACACTGCCGCCTCCCCCAGCCCCAAACCATAGCTTTGACCGTCCAAACAGCCATCCACACCATCCTAGGTCTGGTACTCCTTCCTCATCCTCTCTGTCGCTAACACCCACTCCAGGTGTCCCCCTTCCTCCCCCCACACCAAATCCACATATTACTCTCTTAGACCGCTCTCGGGCCATTGACGCATATCTGGGAAGTGCAGGTCCTGGAGGACTAGTGCTGGGACCAGGAGGCGAGCGTTTTCATCCTGGTCCCACACAAGGTCCTTCCCATGGGCCACATAGCTTCACGTGGGATCCCTGGAGGGAGCTGGCAGCACAACATCAGCAGCAGCGCAGAGAGGCCATGGCACTTCGATCGGACCCTCACCTCGCCCTTAGATCAGATCCACATCTGGCTCGGATACTCCAGCACCAGCGCTTCCTGGAGGCGGCTGCAGCTGCAGCTGCACCTCACCACCCACCAACATCTACCTCTACTCCCTCTAGCTCTGCAATTCGCCAGGAATTTAGCCTTATGGCCCATCCCTTTGACCGGCCCCCTCAGCTCGGACCTCCCGGAGGTGGACTGATAGACGAGGAGCAGCGTGCCCAAATTCTGAGAGAAGACTTTGAAAGGGCACGTTACTTTGGCATGCATCCCCATCTCCCTCCCGGGCACCTCCCACCCGGGCACCTTCCCAGTCCCTCTCATGCTGCTACTGCTGCTCACCTGGAACAACTCCACCCCGCCCTTCTGTCCCACCCACTCCCTCCAGGAGCCTCTGCTGCAGCCCACCACACAGGCCTTTACTCGCGCCTTGGTCTAAACCCACATATGCCCAATGGCATTCTGGCAAAGACTCCTGCAGGTTTGATGGGACCCCTGTCGGTGGGGGCCCCACCTCCCCTCATCCCGTCCATGACCAGTCGCTCATCCACTCCCCCCCGCAGTTCAAGACTTGGCGTGCCAGGTGAGTTGGCACTGTACAGTGCTCACAAAGACGGAGAGTCCAGATAGTACTGGGACAATACTGGAGAAGGGAATTGTCAGGATCACTGTGCTGCTCTCAACCACCCCTTTTCCTCTTGCAAGTACACCACCACAAAGACGCACCAGTGATGGCCTGGAAATTATATTGGGTGGTAAATGCAAGATTCATCATTGTGACTTTGAAATATACACAATAGTTATATCAGTGCAATCTAAAGGTACATGGTTTTGTGGATCCTTGGTGTATTTTCTTTTATATTGGCTGTTAATACAGTAGTCAATAATAAACTCTGTATGACAAGGCAGAGGACAGCTTTGTGTCAGTTGAATTTAATAATTGTGCTGTTAGGCAAGCCTTTTCAGGTGGATGGAAAATAACATGGGGAGAGAAATACTATTTGAAAATGTGTAAAGGTTCATGTTCTGGTTGGTTACAAGTTACTTAGCCCTGTTCTACATAATTACATCTGATTAGATGTTGTTGAAGAGGACTCAAGGACGTTGAATAAGTGGTGCTTTCTGATTTAGGTTGTCATTGGTCATTACAAAAAACATTACAGTTAAGACCATATAATTATGTTGGCATTTTACCTCAGCTTTTCGCTTCTCCAAATAATGTAACCCCAGATCCTCAGCTTCATTACCACATCTGTTTGCTTTGTTTTTCTTTTGTCAAATCAATGAACTGTGCTGCACTGTGTGAATAAACACAGTTTTTAGAGCTTCCTGTTACTGTTTCCTAGTCTCCTCTGACTATATGAGCAGGACCAGAATATAGTAGTGTAGAAAATTGCATTTGTAATATTATTATTAACATTAATTATCTTCTATAATAATAAATATATTCACTGTTATGTTAATGTCATTGTTTCAGGTATCAACCAGTACTCCTCTCCCAGGATAATGTTTTAGGTCACACAAAAACAAATCAAAAGGCTTGCTTCACAGATAACGTTATGCTTGTGAACATTTAGGCCTCTTCTAATATTTTCTCTAAGTGGAGAGGCAGGTTTGCCTGTATGGTTTGTGTATATCCATTTGGGATCATGGGAGCATTGGACATTTATGTAACTGTCAAGTTGTTGATTAAAATAAGTTATATACATGGATATGTGGGACAAATGCTAAAAAGGATAAATATAAATACTTGTGTCAAAGGGCAACTAGACAGTGGGTAAACCGAGAGGGAAAAGACTGGGTCAATTATTTTAATATGACCATTTTATACCTTTCAAAACCCTTCCCTAGAGACCGCAAAGATTAATTATTAAATGAATTGTTGTTTAATCTGTTGTGTTGGTCTTTTCTTCTCATGCAGACATTTTTGTAAATTATTACGACTAACCAAACAAAGCATAACATTTTCATTATGATAAATACTCAAAACACCTTATGTATGGTGGTGGCAGCTGACACACCTTAAACGACAATGATAGAAAAAAACAAAATGCACGAGTTCAGATAAGCGGAATATATGTTTTATTTTTAAACCGTTTTAACTACAATTCAGCAAACCTCTAAAGTTAAATATCCCTTAATAATAAATGTCTATAATACCACCACAAGTAACCAAAAAAGCACATTTCAATGGCGCGCTCGTTTAATTTTCTCGCGAGATTTTCCTGCTCTGTACTTTGTCAGCAGCGGCGTCCCTCCACCATTTCGCTGCGTAAAGTCTCCTCCCCGCGACCGCTACATTCTGCGCCGAAACCCAGTCGCTCCCGGTCCGTATTTTAACTTCTTCCCACAGACCTAGTGGTACCTCGTTGGGTACCGGGAGATAGTTTGGATTACCAGCATCACGGATTGAATGTGATTTTGCGCGGATGACGGCTCCTTCAACGAGAATTTAGTAAAAGAAAATTGGTCGGAAATTTCAGGTAGGTGGGAACTTAAGATGGCGGCCGTGAAAAGGGAGGGGGGCAAGGAGGAAGTAATAGGGGACCTAAAGGGGTGTCCACGACTAACGATGGGACGCAATCCCGCTGCATGTCGTATTGGGTAGAAACCTTTGGAGATCTTTCCTTTGAAATATATTTTCTTTCACATCTGAAGAATATTCAACGGTAAAAACAAAGCTACAGTTTCCTACAATTATTATTTTCAAATGCACTGACCCAAATAAGCGACAAATAATACAAAACTTCTCCCGTCAATGCTTAAGTGCCAGCCGTGTTGCGGTGCGTGTCCTCCTAAAGATACCCCTTTTTAATTGTTGCAAAATTTATAGGGAACTAAATAACATACATGTAGTTTTTTGTTTTTCAATACATAGTAAGAGTTGTTTCAGCTCCGAAAACAATAATTTTATGGTTTCTAATTTTATGATATTTTAAGAGATTTGACCCCACGCAATGACGTCACTAACGATTGTCCCCCCGCTGGAGTGCATGCAGAAGCGGCTTTAATGTGACTTTTCACACGCTTTGGCTTACTTTTATTAAACATATTAATTAAATGTGTCCCCTTTAGATTCAAGCCATTACGTATTTGCTGGTGGGTCGAAGCTCTTCCCTGCTCTTGCAATGAATGCACCCTATACTAACTCTTGTAGCCTGCTAGTTAGCAGGCTTTTCTGTAGTGCCACCCAAGCAGTGTTATTGTAAAAGCTAATGCTAGCAGCTAACTACACCCGACCAGCCGGCAACATTTAGCGTTAGTGATCGCGCTTACAGTTTACCCGTGCCGCATTATGAGTGAAAGATGATAACAACGTTGTGAAGTCAGTGTCATTATCAATGAATAGTTTGCACTGTTTTGTGGTGTTTTATCATGTGAGCCAACGGCGGATCATGTATTGTATCTTAAATAACGAAGCGTTAAATACATGGATATCGTTATCTGTAACCATAGTTATAATCACTGTCCTTTACGACCCCACGTTACATTGAAACAGTTGATTAATGAATAGGGCCCGCGCGGCTGTTTGCCGGCGTAGCCCAAGAGCGCGTGCTGCAGAATTCCTAACGTCTTCCAACTTGAGTTGACTGTGCTCTGTAGCGCTAACACATCCATGGTTCATTGCAGCAGAGGCTTCATCAGAGCAAGCGCTGCTCACTATGTAGTCCCGTTTCGTTCAGTGTTTGAATCATATAAGTAATTCCGTAATTTGGAGGTTAACAGCTTCCTTAATCTTCCTAACACTCAATGATGATCATTGCTTTCTGTCTGTTGATTCTGGATGTATCATGTTAATCATCATTTTGCTGTATTTGCGTTACAAGTAGAAATCAAATAATGTTGCTTGATGCATTGTCCATATACAAAATACACAACACACACCAATACATGTGCAATGTATATTATGTTAAATATGTAAAGTTGCAAAATTAATATTCCCTTTTTCATTTCACCAGAATATGTGGTGGGGATCCTAACTTCAGCATCCTGGAAGTAGAAAGCACAGAAGACCTGTGTCTAGAACAGCAGACAGGTACAAAAAAAGTTACTTTTTACAGTTTCTGGACATTTGGAAAATATGGTGCTATGTAATCTGTCTAGACTCTTTTAATATTTGATTTTTCATCAAAAGAATTTAATGTGGTTATTTTAACAGTAACTAGTCTGTTTTTGGAGCAGATTATTTAATTATTGTAGCTATGTTTGTATTGATACTTGTTTAAATTAGTATATGATTAATGGTTCTTTTTTTTTTTAGGAGCAGTGTGCAGCCAAAGCAGGACAGAGGAGGAAGGCTCTGGGGAGGAGGCGGTGCGGCAGCGTGCCTCTCCGGCTGTGGATGTGCTGGGTGGGAACCCTCAGGCTGCACAGAATGTGGCTGGGGTTTCACTTCAGCATGCCCCGCAGCCGGTCACAGCTACCCCCCGCCCGATACCTCCTTTCACAAAACCTTCCTCAGTGCCATTGCTGGATGGTAAAAGCTCTGCATTTGTTAACACAGAAAAGTTCCCTTCATCTGCTTTGTGTGAGGACCCACCAGTCCAGGCAGACGGGCTCTCAGAATCAGAACTTACTGTCCGGAGATTTGCCAACATTGCAGGAGTCATTTCAACATCCTCTACTGAGGGCTGCAGTCCCTCTGAAATGCAAAGGCAACCAACCTCCTATTGTCCTCCTCTACCCTCAGTCATACAGGTTAGCAACACAGTGCAAGAACTGCAGTATGGCTCCCAAACTAATGAAGAGAAAAATAGTTCCTCAAATAGTCAGACTAACAAGGTTCAACCAACATCAGAGGTTGATGGACTTGTGGATTTTCAGGGGTCACAAGAGGAAATGTCAATCACTTTGGAAAATAAACCAGAGACTAGTGTTAAAGAGCACACAAGTGAAAATGTTATCTCACAAACACCCACTTCTTTCCAACCTTCAACTCCAGTCTCACACACCAGTGTTGAAACTAAAATCCAAGAAGCAGGAGAAAATAAGGCTGTGGAGAAGAGTGACCCGAAACTGTTCACCACAAATGCTGCAGATGGAGAGGCCAATGGGCAGAACTCACAATCACCACTGCTCATTGCGCCCTTACTTGACATAAATAAGAGTGAACAAACTGACTTACCACAAATTAAAATTTTCAACTCTGAGCCAACCAGCACATCTGAAACTGATGCTACTAACAGTCAAGATATCCACCCAACACATGTAGGGGAGCAAGGGGACACTAGCAGTCATGCGAGTCATGGTCACCTTTTTGACAGTGCTGCCACAATTCAGTCTGAAAGCATCTCTATACCGGACACTTTCTCAAAACCTCCCTCTGCTCCCCTTTTAGTTGGAACTGACCTGGTAGTGTCATTACAGACAGAGCAGGTTGTTGAAGCGGGAACAGCCTGTCCCACAGACCAAGTCAACTCAACTGAAATGCCACTAATTGCTCAGATTGTACACTCATCTGATGCTCATGAAATTGTAGTTGTCAGAGAGGATGGGGACTGGTCTGGGGTGCATCTAAATCAGAGTTACTTGCTCCAGCGGGAAGATGGCACAGTCTGCCAAGCTGCTATTATCAATGATCTGAGCTCAGAGCTCTCTGCCGGAGAGACACAGGCAGTGGAGGTGTATCAGTTTTGTGACCTGGTGGAGGAGGTGGCAGAAGAGACTGTGTGTGGCAGCAGTGGCATTCAGATTCCTCATTCTCCTGGATATGAAGTGAACCTGTTTAATGCTTTACTGGACAACTCTGATGACTTTCATGTCAAAGAAGACCTGGACTCACACTTGGAGACATCTTTTCACACAATTGATGAGAGTGATAATGTCATAATATCCCAGCAGGCCATGCTTTCATCACATGATGGAAATCAAATTGTGGCATGCTCTAACAACGACTGTCACACTCTGTCTTTACAAAATGCAGGTGTAGCTACTGTCCAACAACATTTAATACTAGATGCCAGCCAGTCTGTTGCTACCACAAATGAGGTTTGTTTAGTTGAAGTAGCGGCTGTTACATCTGATTCCTTCACCGTGGAACAGGCCAACAATAGTGCTCAGACAGTGCTCTCTTGTACACAGGTAATTGAAACAGCCCCAGACCAATCAGACGGTTCTGTCGTGAATCAAGTTCCTCCGAAACAGGAAACGGAAGTAACAGCTTCACTGACATCCCCATTAGAAGCGGTCGCTGGTGGTGATTCACATCATGGTGTACATGTAGAGACTCCATCTTTAAAACAGCCCTCAGCAGTCACTGTTGTAAGTGCCCTAAGGCCTGAGGCCTGTGTTTCTTCACATGAAGCGACCAAAGAAACTGCTACAACAGAGGTTCCCTTTCACTCAATACAGACTGTTGTTGTGACTGCAGCCACTGAGACTGTCCCTTCTCCCTTCTCGGGTAAAATAAACCCAAAGCTGCTCATTCTTAAAACCGGGGCGAGTCCTGTTCTGAAACACCCGACCTCCCTCGTGGCACAGGTGTCCAAGGAACAAAATGCCCACAGCACTGACACAGTGACTGAAGAGTGCCTTTCTCACACAGTCTCAGCAGCAGATCTGAAGATCCCTTCTGTGGCTTCTCACAGCCAAAACGACCAGACAAACTGTTCTGTCAAAACTCCTGTAACAACTCTTCCCACTACATCTGATACCTCCACAACCTCTAAATCTGAACATCACATAGAAAACTTAGCTGGAAATAGTATTCTTTCAGTAAATAACAACTCTACAGTTGTCTCTACTGCTATTGTGCCATCAGAGCTGAACAGTACTGCCATGACTGACCCAAGCTTTAATGACACTATTATGAGCCAATCTGACCTTTTAGTTGAGGATGAGGCTGAAGACATGGAGCAGGATGAGACTCTAGAAGAAGCTGGAGAAGCATCAGTGGGAGAGGGCAGCAGTGTAGAGGAAGGCACTGATGATGAACAAGAGGCTGACAAAACTGAAGGAGAATTTGCTTCACCATCTTCACCTCTTAAGGTAATTCATTAAAACCACAAAATTCTGTGTTTGGTTTAATATTTGTAACTACTGCTTATTACATTATATAGAATACCAACATGTTTTACAGTGTACGTATGTGTTTTTTAAAATTGTATATACAAATATTTCCATGCATGCAGTTTTCATCATATGATTTAATGTAGTGACGTTTAAGTTCTGGCCGCATGCTAAGCCATATGTGTTTTCCAGCATGGACAGAACAGGACAGACAGAAAGGCACTGTTCCTGAAGGTAAGTGGTGTTAGGCATTGTGGCAGGACATTTATGAGCATGACTCTATCACGCAATCACTTTTACTGCTTTGAGGCTTATATTTGGCATTTATGTAGCAGTATGTCTAAAACGCTGCACGAGATGATTACTCCACTGTTTCTGATCTTTACTTACTCACTGGCATCTTATAACTATGCATAGTCTTAAAATTTTCCATAATTCTTTGCTCTTGGTCTACAGGTTCGTCAGTGGATTGCAGACAGAGTTTCAGTAAATTCATCTCCTGGGTCCCCCTCTACGTCCTCACCCTGTCCTGGGCCATCATCCAGCAGCGATTGGTCCACAACTCGAATTGACAGACCCTCTCATGGAAGGCTTATGTCTCCTAATTCATCAAATGATCAAACCACACCACAGCGATCACGTGGTGAACGACACTCGGATATGGCAGAGTTGGCTAAACATGTGAGTTTGTGATTATTATTTATTAATTTTAACCTAACTTTTACCTGTACAAAGCTTCTTTTGAAGAACAACACATCTATTGAATAATTTCATGGCAGAAATGTACTGAGTGAAATGAGTATTGTGTACTACAGGAAGCAGACATTGAGCATCGGACACAGGCAATGAAGCGAGAGGGTTTCTGGTCAATGAAGCGTCTCACTCGCCTGACAGAGCCACCTCGACCAAAAGTGCACTGGGATTATCTATGTGAAGAAATGCAGTGGCTCTCGGCTGACTTTGCCCAGGAGAGGCGCTGGAAAAGAGGAGTGGCTAGAAAAGTAAAAATATACATAACTTCACCAAGGTACTTCAACTGTATACAACAATTAATTTATTGTCATCTGTTTTTATAAGGTTGTACGAATGGTTATGAGACATCATGAAGAGCTGAGGCAAAAAGAAGAAAAGGCAAAGCGGGACGAGCATGCCAAAATCAGAAGAGTTGCTGCCTCTATTGCAAAGGAAGTGCGAGCATTTTGGAGCAGTGTGGAGAAGGTATAACTATGTTCTAATATTTTTTATGAATTTAGTTTTTGCTATGTGACTGTACAATTCAGACAGATCAGTTAGTTTAATTAAAATGGTATACCTTTCTGTTATTATAGGTGGTCCAATACAAGCAGCAGTCTCGACTTGAAGAAAAGAGAAAAAAGGCCCTGGATTTACAACTGGATTTTATTGTGGGACAAACAGAAAAATACTCAGATCTTCTCAGCAAGTCTCTCGCCCCAAACAGACCTGCAGAAACTGTAGCCGCAACTCCTCAGAAATCTCAGGCAGTTCCCGTCGATGAAGATGGTGAGAATTAGGGATGCAACAATTCTCGGTTTAAAACCGAACCGTATGTTTTACCATCCACGGTTCAATCGTCTTTAAACCACACGTTCACCAGTGCTGCGTTTTCCCTTAAATTTTGCTCCGCTCTCCACGTGCTTCTGTTTACTTCTGAACTGGTCTTTTCTCTCTCTCGGCACTGATCACTGTGGATGTACCCACTGCTTTCCCCCCTTATTTCTTTTGCTCAGCAGCACTTTCTCTCCTCACTGAAATGGTCAAGCACCAGCACTGCTTTAACCCTTTGTTTGGTCATGTTTGACCGTGTCTGCACGGAGACACTTTAATTCAGTTTAATCAACAGTCAAACGGGACTTGTTGCTTTAAAAATACTTGAATATACCCCATATTATATATTACATGAACTTACTAAAATAACAAAGTGGGCTATATATATTTCCTTTATGGGCTATTCTTAAAAAAAAAAAAAAAAAAAAAACTAAATTAAATAAAACCCCTATTAATCTAAAGAGCCTATATAATTGATTTATAAAGCACTTTAGATCCAGAATATCTGTTTGTGAGTTGCTTGGTGTAAAATTATTTATTTATATTCAAGACGGAATATTAAATTTTCTTCAGTTTTTCTCCAAACGCACCAAAGCCAAACTGAAACCGAACCGAAACCGTGGCTCACAAACTGAGGTATGAACCAAACTGAGGTATCAACCAAACCGTGGACATGATTATGTAAAATGCATAGAACGTGGTGCCTTACAGGCTGCATGTAGTTATACTAAGGCTGTTTGTAAAGCTGAATCACTGGTTCAGATAAAGATGTTGTCATAGCTACTCACAAATGACAGCCTCCAAGGCTTCTACTAGAGGAAAAAAGACTTTGTTTATATTGTTGAATATTTTGTCTACACTATAAGGCTATAACATGAGGCCGTTCAATGTCAATGTAAAAATAACACGTTTTTCAAACAAAGCAGAGTAAAGAATAGGCTGAAAACAAAAGCAATCTCCGTGTTGTAGTTTGGTGCTGTTCTGCCAAAGCTTAAAATAGTCTTAATCTTAATAATTCAGATTTTTAGAACATTTTACACCCAAACTGGTTTTTCAACTTGCTTAGCCTTCATTCTTTCTTGATACTTAATGGAAGTTTGGAGCTCTGATTATAAGTTTAAGTTGGTTCAATAAATTTAAAAAACAATAAAATAACCACAGATTGTGATGATTTTACTAATACCAAATTTCAATATTATTAAATCTTTTATTAACAAGCTACTGTTATTGTAGATGTTTTAGCTTTTTCTAAACTTGTAAAAAATACATTTGTAGATGGAGACTTTGAGCCTCAGTGTGAAGAAGAGGATGATGAGGAGACCATCGAGGTTGAAGAGCAGCAGGAAGGTAACGACGCCGAGAGCCATCGCCGAGAGATTGAGCTGCTGAAGGAGGAAAGTCTGCTACCTCTAGACCAACTGCTCAGCACGCTCAACCTGCCTCAGGTACAGGCCTAATCCAGTGGAAGACACTGTCATTTTACGGGAGATATTTTTTTCTGAAATGATCTCTGTATCTGCACTTTGAGTAGCTTTGATATCACTTACACGCAAGTCAAAGTGATTGGACAATACATAATATTTAGCCTAATAACAGAAGATATCTTCTGTGAAACACGCATTGACAAGTCTCAGCCTCAGTTTGACCACTTGATTCAACTTGCCTTTTACATACTGTATTCTGTATGTTACAATATACCTTTGATCAAAGGATGGTGCCCCAGAGAATGAGGGCTCTGGTGAATCCTCTTCATCTGTGGAGGAGGAAGATGAAGACAGGGAGTTTACAGCTAATGAAGAAGATGGTAATATTTCTTTTCATACAATATTTTAGAGTCAAACACATGCATTTGTCACACAAACCATTGTTTGTATTGTGTTTTCTAGCGGAGGATGAGGAGGACACTATAGCTGCCCAAGAGAAGGTAGAAGGAAATGTAGATCATGATGCTGAATTGGATGACTTGGCCAAAGAAGGTAGGCCTTTAGCTCCCATTTTCATTTTATTTAGATTATTTACAAAGATGGCACAATCTTAACTGTGATTATTGCTCTGTATCTGTGTGTATAACTGGATCTCTGCCTACTCTCTTCAGGTGATATGAGCTTTGAGGAACTGCTGGAGAAGTACAAAGGAGCATATGCATCTGATTTTGAGGCACCATCTGCATCTGGCTCCAAAGCAAGCACAGATTCTGAGGCGTCTGGGGATGAGGAGGAGGAGACTGAGGAAGATGAGAGTGATGTGGAAAGCAACACATCCTCCTCAGGTTAAATACATTTACTTTGTCTACATGGCAGTGTAAGCAAGCATGTGGACTTCTGTTACTGCTATATTGTATGAGTCCTGAGGCTGGTGGTAAAAGGTGCTATGTAATCTCTAAATTGAAAAACATTTTGACTGTCTAAACTTTAGATGAATTTACTGGCACCTCTTGTATGTACTAATAGTATTTTTGTCTTAGGTAATTTGAATGCAAAATTACCCTCAAATGTGAAGGCTATAAAATCATGTGTCTGAAGTGGGTTTTTTGTTTTTCTTTGTAGAGTCACCCGGTGACAGTGAGGAGGAAGAGAGTGCAAAGGAAGATACTGAGGAAGATGATAACTCTGGTGATGAAGGTATGGAGATCCTGCTTAAGGAAGGAGACCACAGCCCAACTGGCTCACGTCCCAAAAAAGAGATCAGCCATATTGCTGCCACTGCAGAGAGTCTTCAGCCTAAAGGATACACTTTAGCTACAACTAAGGTCAGTAATGTCCTGGCTAAATCTTGCTACTTTACTACTTTATACAAAATATATTTTTAAATATTTAAATTTCTTTTGTATTAAAAGGTCAAAACACCTATACCTTTCCTTCTTCATGGCACATTACGAGAATACCAGCACATTGGTCTGGACTGGTTGGTGACCATGTATGAAAAAAAACTCAATGGCATTCTGGCTGATGAAATGGGTTTGGGCAAGACAATCCAGACAATTGCTCTGCTAGCACACCTCGCCTGTGAAAAGAGTAAGTCAGTCGTAAAAGCTTATTTTCTCTATTATAAGTCTTGATGAGCTTGTAAAGCAGTTCCATACTTCAATATGTCCTAATCTATGTTATTTGTGTTTATGTAAAGGTAACTGGGGCCCGCACCTTATCATTGTACCTACTAGTGTCATGTTGAACTGGGAAATGGAGCTGAAGCGCTGGTGTCCTGGCTTCAAAATACTCACATACTTTGGCAGCCAGAAAGAGCGAAAGCTTAAAAGACAGGTAACCTCCTTATTATTTCCTTAAAGTTTAAGCAACCAATTTTGAAAACTGGTTATTTTGTAAGTAAAACATTGTGTTTTTGTTTTTCTAGGGCTGGACTAAGCCTAATGCGTTCCATGTGTGCATCACTTCATACAAGCTGGTGCTACAGGATCATCAAGCATTCAGACGGAAATCGTGGCGGTACCTGATTCTAGATGAGGCGCAAAACATCAAGAATTTTAAGTCCCAGCGCTGGCAGAGTCTTCTGAATTTCAACAGGTTTGTAGAGTCTTACGCTGGAGTCTTTAGCTCCACTCAGGAACACACCTCGCCAGTCCCTAATTTACAGTGCATGCGCTCAGGTCCGCCCCGTACGCTCTGGTGCAAGTTTTAGATAAAGACGTAATCCAAATGAAAACAACTTTGTATTTAGTAGATGGATTCAGTAGATGGATTCAGTAGATGGATTTGTTTTTTTTCCCCAAGATAATTTCACGTTTTTTCGCTACAATATGTGAGTACACGGAGAACAACACGCTATGTTTTGGCAGATTTGATACCCTTTAATGTTAAATCAGGTCTGTTTTAAAGTAAATCTGCCCCAATATAAACTATTTAAGAACGTTTTAAGAGTCTAGTTCGCATACTGTATTTAATTTTGAAAACTTGTGCTTGTTCAGTTTCCTGCTAGTGCTATGTGATCTGTGTATCTCATTGACTACAAATACTGCATAATTGCAGCGGAGGTCGTTCCATGCACGTTAGTGGGCATTAGTGGTTATAATGTATTTCCATTCAAACTGGTTTACACACAGTACAGCATAATCTATCATATTTAGGCATTATTCCACTCTGCAAAACTACAAAATAACTTTGTTTAGTTTGTAAGCTTTGTGTTTCTATGGCAAACGTCACCTAAACTTAAAAAAGTTTCCAACCCTTTGAGTATGTATCTATGAATCTTTTTGTGTAGACCTTAATTTCCTATAATGATTAAGAACTTAAAAATATAATATAAAGGCCAAATCTGAATTTATTCTTCTCCTTTGCCCCTACAGTCACAGGCGGCTGCTGCTGACGGGAACCCCTCTTCAGAACAGTCTGATGGAGCTGTGGTCCCTCATGCACTTCCTCATGCCCCACGTCTTCCAGTCCCACCGCGAGTTCAAAGAATGGTTCTCTAACCCACTGACGGGAATGATTGAAGGCAGTCAAGAGTATAATGAAGGCTTGATCAAGAGGCTCCACAAAGTGCTCAGACCTTTCCTGCTCCGGAGGATTAAGGCTGATGTGGAAAAGCAGATGCCCAAGAAATATGAGCATGTGGTGCGCTGTCGACTTTCAAAGAGGCAAAGGTTTCTTTATGATGACTTTATGTCACAGGCCTCGTAAGTAAAAAATTAAATGCTATTCTCTATTTTAAATGCCAAAAAAACATTCCTAATTTTAATATTTGGTTGTATACCTTTTCTAATTCACAGGACAAGGGAAACTCTAGCAAGTGGGCACTTCATGTCCGTGATTAATATCTTAATGCAGCTCCGTAAAGTTTGCAATCATCCAAATTTGTTCGACCCTCGACCCATCCAGTCACCTTTCATCACCAAGCCAATAGTTTTCCATACAGCTTCACTGGTACATGACGCCCTGGAAGTGTCACCCTTCAAGGTAAGAAGACATTTGAATAAGAAATTATATAGATTAATAATATAGATTTTCATTCATTGTTCAACAAAATCTTAAAATTAATTTTATGCTTTCTTAGCGCTGTGATCTATCGATGTTTGATTTCGTTGGTTTGGAGGGCCGTATTTCTCGGTACCAGGCAGATGTTTTCATGCCCAAACATAAAGTCAACCGCCAACTCATCCAGGAGATTGTAGACTCACCTGAACCACCTCCAAGACCCAAACCAATTAAAATGAAAGTCAATAGGTAAACCGTATATAATGAGCTTTCAAATAGCTATATGCAAGCAACTGTTGCACCATAAAAATATAAACAATTTTCACTATTTATCTGCATTAGAATGGTCCAGCCTCCTCCTAAAGGTGACAACAGGTCAGTTATGGTGATGAACAAACCCACAAGCCCAGCGCCCTCTGCAGCTCAGCTACCCAAACCTCCAGTCTCAGAGACTACCCCTACAACAACTACTGCCCCTGCCCCAGCAGTTCAACAAGGTGAGTTCACCCACATCCTGTATAATGTAGAGATACTGGATGTTTTGATAGTCATAGTCTTTTTTTTTTTTTTCTCCAGTGGTTTGTTCAGTGGTACCCACACCATCTCCACGCACCACTATACACCCCACTCCTCAGACTGCTGTGAGGTCTAGCACTCCAAAACCTGTGCTAACAGTGAGGCCTCCAGGTGCTCCTGGCACACAAGGTATCCCAGCTCATCCAAGTCCAAACCCCAGCAATGTCATGCCCCAAAGAGTGCTGCTCAGCCCAGATATGCAGGCACGGTTACCATGTAAGTTCCCAAATCCTTAATATTTTCACAGTAAATGCATTAGCTGTGCTAGAATCATATATCTCACTTACCTTTTTGTTTTATAAGCTGGTGAAGTAGTCAGCATCGCCCAGCTCGCCTCTTTAGCTGGAAGACCTGTGTCCTCTTGTCAGGGCAGTAAACCCGTCACATTCCAGCTTCAGGGTAACAAGCTGACTCTGTCTGGAGCACAGATCCACCAAGTCCCTTCAGCAACTCCACGTTCAGTCCAGGGTCTGTAGGAAATAATAAATTAAGTTCAACTTTCATTACGTTATTGTTCAATGCACTATTGAAGTGCTTGATACATTTTAAAATGTGTTGTATTTGTTGCAGCCAGTAAAATAGTTAAGAATGATTAATTATTAACTATTTCAACTTTCCAATTCTATGGCATTACAAAACTGTTAT
Organism: Philypnodon macrostomus; assembly: GCA_036025475.1. Taxonomy (NCBI): domain Eukaryota; kingdom Metazoa; phylum Chordata; class Actinopteri; order Gobiiformes; family Eleotridae; genus Philypnodon; species Philypnodon macrostomus. The sequence continues at coordinate 40,102 of JAVQKC010001995.1, forward strand.
TGCAGATCATAATCCCCTAATTAAATGATTATACATTTTGAATACTCAGGTAACGTAATGCACCTTGCAGTGACCAGTGGAGGGCAGCACCACCTCATAAGCCAGTCTGCCCAGGTCACTGTCCAGACTACATCGAACACACATCCTGTCAACACCTCCTCCACAGCTCCCGTTGCGAATCGTTTACCTCAGAATGCCTCCTCACAAGGTACAGGTTTATCAACCTCAAATTACAGAGCTCCATTAGAGACGTTTTTCCATAATAAATGTAACTTTTTGTGTTCTAGTGCCCTCTTCAGTGGTCAGCAGTTCAGGAGTTGTGAAAATCGTTGTGCGTCAATCAGCAGGCAAGGATGGTGGGCCTGTGCCAACTTTGGCAGTGGCCCCTTCCCCTCGTGTCATCTCCCAGCCTCCCTCTGTCCAGTACCCCAGTAGCACTCCTGTGAGAAGCACTCCTCCTCCTGTGAGGCACACTGCCTCGCTGCAGATCACTCAGCGCACCCCTGGGCCTGCAACTGCCCACTACACTATAGCGCCTCCTCCCAGAACCCCTAGTGCTACCCCAAATCAGCCCCAACCTCAGCGCCCTGTCCTGAAAGTAGTTCAACCTCCCCCAACAACCATAGCTCAGCCAGGTAAGGGAAAAAGTATGTGCTATACAGCTGTCTGCATGCAAGTCAAATATAACCCTTATATACTTGTTTCTGTGAAGTCTCAAACTACCTATCACTATTTACATCTATCATTCTAAAAACATTAACTTGGTTTAGAAGAAAGCATCTGATTCTTTAACATTGGAAGTCTGACATTTTTAATCTCAAACCCACATTACTTACTGGTAGATGGCAAACCTGCATGATTAAAATTCTTCAGGTACGTTTACAATTTTTTTTTTGTCTTCTCGTCTGTCATCAGCTCCAGCCCAGACAATACCCACATCATCTGTGTTCAAGCCTCCTACACCACCCAGTGACAACATTAAAAGTAACCATCAACAACAATCCACAAATCCTCCCAAATCAAAGCCCAGTGTAGTCACAAAAGTTGCCCCACAGCCCCGGAAAGTGCCTCTTCCACCACCACGGTCGCCGTTCTACATGGTATGCATTATATTTTCTTGATATTGAATTTTCATCACCTAACGTTTTGCTGTAATTTACTTTTTTTTTTTTTTTTTTCCCCCAACAGCCCTGGTTAGCAGAAAGCCAGAAGCGGCAACATGACAGTAAACTGGACTTGATCATGCAAGTTAATGAGCGCCGCTGTGGAGCAAAGCCTATGTATGGTCGGGAAGTTTTGGATTTTTTGACATTTCTCACTGGTCCCTGTCTTACTCCGGCTCCTTTGAGCTCTCAGGGGCACTGGGGACGCTCAGGTCACAGCAGTTGTCTTTTTGCACAAAATAACAACAACTACTGGTCCCACAGTCGCTCTGTAAATGAAGCTATTCACAGCTTAGAGCAGCGACTACAGCAGCTCAGTGACATTATTGAAAGGTACATTTATAATAAATGAAAACAAGAATAACATCTGAAAACCTATGGAAAAGCTCTTTTGAAACTAAGGTTTATTTATGTGTATATATCTTGATATTTGTAGATTTTCATTTGTGATACCATCAGTGGAGTCTCCTTTGATCTCGATGCACTGCTGCCATCCGCCTCCCACTCAGAGCCACAAACAGTCAGTCTTCAATTCTGCACTTTTGGCAGAGGTCACTCCACGCATCCGCAGCCTGCACCGCATCCAGGCCAACATGAGGACGCAGTTCCCAGACCTGAGACTCATACAATATGATTGCGGTAATTAGTAATTAACTTTCTGTTCAAAAAAATGTCTTCTTTGTTACTTAATAATAATAAGTTAATTATATTCATGCAGGTAAACTACAGACCCTCCACACTTTGCTGAGAGAGTTGAAGACAGGAGGCCACAGAGTGTTGATTTTCACTCAGATGACACGTATGTTGGACGTACTAGAGCAGTTTCTGAATTACCACGGACATATCTACCTTCGATTGGATGGCAGCACTCGTGTGGAGCAGAGACAGGTGGGGATACTGTAAATAAATAGAATAATTTTTTACATAAACAGTATTTTGATAGCAAATAGTGGAAATATTAAGTATTTATGGCACCTTCTATTTTACTGTACTAGGCCTTGATGGAGAGGTTCAATGCAGATCGTCGGATTTTCTGCTTCATCCTGTCAACTCGCAGTGGAGGAGTCGGGGTGAACCTGACTGGGGCTGACACAGTCATCTTTTACGACAGTGACTGGAACCCTACAATGGACGCACAGGCACAGGACAGATGCCACCGAATCGGACAGACCAGAGACGTCCACATCTACAGGTACCTGTAGAAAAAATTACTAGATCATCTATTATAGTAAGACAGCAGTTTGTCATTCTAATATGAAATCATGACTTTATAGGTTGATCAGTGAGCGCACTGTGGAGGAGAACATTTTGAAGAAGGCCAACCAGAAAAGGATGCTGGGGGATATGGCTATTGAAGGTGGAAACTTTACAACTGCCTTCTTTAAAGAGGTTGGATTTTAACATTTTCACTTAACATAGGCATCTAGTTAGATTTTTTTATGCGGGCACATCTGATCTATTATATTTTAAACAGCAAACCATCCGGGAGCTGTTTGATGTCAATGATGGTGAGAAGAGAGAGGCAGCTGTGGAGCTCACTGTGCCGCCTGCTGAAGAGGAGGAAGCTGTCAACAAACAAAGCACTACTATTCTTGAGCAGGTTGAGGCATTCAGAAAATTCACATATCACATGAACATCAGAATACATTTTTTGCAATATGTATTTAAATGTAATATATTAATGACTGTATAACGCACAATTTGTAGGCCCTGTGTCGTGCAGAGGATGAGGAAGACATTGTGGCTGCGTCTCAAGCGAAAGCTGAACAAGTGGCAGAGCTGGCAGAGTTCAATGAAAACATACCTTTGGAGGATGCCGGTGAACAGGAGGAAGTAGAGGAGATGTCAAAGGCTGAGCAAGAAATAGCTGCACTTGTGGAACAGGTTACTAACCAGTTTTATTTGTCATTGACAGATGCAATAGTATTTCAACATAAGGCAATTTCAACACAAAATTATAGTAAGAGAGTTTTATTTCTTGCTTTTTTGTAGCTCACTCCTATTGAGCGTTATGCTATGAATTTCCTGGAGGCTTCATTGGAAGATGTTTGCAAAGAAGAGCTGAAGCAAGCAGAAGTAAGGCCCTTAAAGATGTTATGTTACTTATAAATATATATAATTTAATATAAATTACTTTGTCTGTCCGTGTTTTCATACCTTGACTTTTATGTTTGTTCAGGAGCAAGTAGAGGCTGCCAGGAAGGGTTTGGACCAGGCCAAAGAGGAGGGCCTTAAGTTACACCCTTCGTCTGATGATGATGAGGACGACTTCCTGTCAACACCAACATCTGTGGAGCCTACCCCAACTCCAGCCCGCCGTGGCAGAAAACCCAAAGACAAAGACAAGGTCATAACCTCCACAAGAACCAGCTGTCGTCTGCGAGGCGCCTCACCGGAGATGGAGCCAGAGCTGACCACACCCAGAGAAGTGCCTCGTTCCAGAGGCCGACCACCCAAAGACCATGGGACTACCACCCCTGTTCGCACGGACCATCTCAAAACCAGGTCCCAGGACACCTCAAGAACTACTAAAGCTTCATCTCCTGCCAGAGACCACCCGACTGTTAAAACCAGGACTCAACCGAACCGCACTCATCCTAGTCCTGTGCCTTCTCCTCCTACGGCCTCTCCTCCAAGAAGACAACAACAATCAGCCGGGGAAGCTGATGGTAAAGTTTCCAAATCGGTCAAAGAAGAGAAAGCTGGAGGCCATGAAAAGGAGAGGCGTATGTCAGAGTCATCTCTAGAGTCCAGCGGTGCAGTTGATCATCAAACAAGAGATGATGACCACAAAGAGCAGAACGCAATGTCTCCTCCCTCCACCAGCTCAAAATCCCCTCGTAAGCGGGTATCTGCAGATGATGAAGTCCTAAAGGGCCTTGTCGAAGACTCTCCATCGGCCAAAGTTCTGCGTAAACTCCCGGGAAGGTTGGTCACTGTGGTGGAGGAGAAGGAGCCAAGGAGGCGCAAGAGAAGAGGGAGTGGGACGGGTGGGTCCTCAGAGGAGATGACTACAGAGGAACATACTGAAACTACACCTAATAAGGACACGCCTAACAAAGACAAGGCCTCTTCTAGTCCTGAGAGCAAACTAAAAGACACTGTAGAAAAGCCTAAAGAGCCAGAGACTAGTTCAACCCCAACCCTGCCACCAGTCAGAGGATACCCACCGTACTCTCCACCCCACCTATCTCCAGACATGCCGGTGCTTAGAAACCTCCCTGTGCGACGACGGGTAGAAACTGAATCTCGGATGGCCGCTCAGATGGGAGAGCTGCTAGGAAAAGTCAGGGGAGTGAATCGTAAAACTGACACGACACCAAGCAAAGACTCCACTCAGGACCCAAATGGAAATTCTACACCTTTGAAACGTAAAAGGGGCCGACCTCCAAAGAGCTCTCCCGAAAACGCAGAGCCCCCATCCCCACAACCATCCTCCCCGGGGGAAGCCAGCAATCCCACACTTTCTCCGAAACGCAAGAGAGGTCGCCCTTGTAAAGACACATCAGCAGATACTGACAGCACAGAACAGAGCATAAGTGTTGAAGAAAGTGATCCAAGCTCAAATCCAAAAATGGATGCTGAGCAAACCATTCCTGATGAAAATCCTATTGATGCTACAGTGAATGTAAGTCAGAATGAAGCCTCAAAACTTGACAAATTGGACACAGAATCTGAGGTTGTGTCTTTAGGTTCAACCCAAACCGCCAACAATGAAACAAGTGAAGAAGACAAACCAATTCAAGCCTCTGACCCAGCACCTTCTCTACCCACAGTTAGAGAAACAACACCACAAACTGCACTTTCCTCTGCTGCCGTGTCAACTTCAGTCCCAGTCCAAACAGAGAGTCCAGCTGTGAATAAAGTTCCTAAATCAACTTGTGCCCAAATTTCGTCTCCCTCTGTTTCAACATCTACACCTGTCAGTAGCTCTCCTACCAACAAAACTCCCTCTGAAGCACCTGAAGCAACTATAGCCGCTGAAAAATCACCCGCTGTAGAAGTCGAAAGACCAAAACCAGAGTCATTGTTAGCTGCTTCCCAATCATCTTCCAGCTCAACTGTCAAAACTGTCATGACAACTACAGTAAAACCAGTCACAACAATCAAAATTGATTCCCCACCAAGCTCTGCCCCAACAGCTACAGCCCCAGTCCTAAACACAACCACCTGTATGATACCTACTGCAACTACAAGTACTGCACTAGTCTCTGCCACATTGCTACCAGCCACGCCATCCCCACCCACGGCGTCATCTTCAGTAGAAACTGTGCAATCTACAACAATATTAAGTTGTGCAACATTACCATTATCTGCTACAACTACGCAAACTGACTGTAAAGCCCCTGCCAATCCTGTTGTATCCTTACCAAAAACTACAACAGAAATAACCCAATCAGCACCTTCAGTTTCTACAGCTTCACCAGCCACTGTCTCTGAAAGCTCTGAAGAGAAGACAGTAGCAGTTTCTCCCTTAACAGATCAAATGGAGAAGACTCTTTCTCCAGCAACAACAACTACAGAAATTTCCACTACATTAGCCACAGTTACCACAGGTACAGCTGTAACTGAAGGAATTGCCATAACGACAACACCAGCTCCTACAATGGCAGCCACAGCAGAGATAGATCCTCCAATAACAAGCTTGTATAGTCCTAAACCCATCTCCTCTTCAGATATTAAACAGCTCAAGGCAGAAGCCAGTCCACCCAAGGAACAAGTGGCTCCTGCAGTAGTTGAAAGTGGCTTAGAGAAGCAGTCTGAACAAAAGGCATCTACATCTGAGGTGACGCCCATGGACGTTGAATCAAAAACTAGCGAAGAAGTGGCTGATAAAAGTGAAGGGGAAAAACTTGACGCATCATCTGAGACGGAAGAAACGGACAAAGATGTTGAAGTCAAAACTGCAAACCAGAAAGAAGATCTGAAACATGAAGCCGAGGAATCAATGTTCAATCAAAAAAGGGTTCTTAGTCGTCAAAGCAGTCAGGAGTCCACGCGGTCATCGTCACCCTCATCTGGCTGCTCCACGTCAACACTTACACGACATGCCCATCACAAGAAAACCTACGAGAACAGAAACCCTGCAAAGAGGAGGCGCATGGAGGCCAACCCGTCTGTGCCTAAAAAAGAAGAGCGCAAGGAGGAGAAAGCAAAGGAGTCAAAGGTTGAGAAACGGGGTGATAATAAGATTGACGAAAACAAGATGGCGGAAAAAACACCACCACAAAGACGACGTTCAAGATCCCCATCCTCCTCTTCTGATTCAGACACTGATAGTAAGAAAGAGCACAGGTTAACCCGCTCAGCAAAGAGGAGGCAACAAGACCAAGAAAAAGAAACTACCAGACAAGCAAAGAAGCCCACTTGTGACCAAAACAGTGTCACTACTACATCCACTGGAGGTGAATCTGGCAGCGACACGTCTTCTATTAAAAATTCAAAGAAGTCTATGGGATCTGCACAGGAAAGTAAAACCAACAGTGCTCCTCCTGCACCTCCTCCAGAGCCTGAGGTTTTGGGAAAGAGGTGCTCAGCGCTAAATGCTGCAGCAAAACTTTTGGCCATGAAAGGTAGAGTGGACACCCCCGGTCACACCCCGAGGAGAGATTCGGGGGCTAGAGCTAGTGGCTCTCCTGCGGACAAAACCCCAAAGGCTAAAAAAGGTGCAAGCTTATCCCTTCCAACTAACTCTGTTGCAAAAAATATTAGTAGTAAAAATAGTGATAAAGACACTGTCAGCAAACCTTCCACAGCAAATCAGTCCAGTCGCCCTGCGCCCCGATCCACACGTCAGTGCCCCGGGTCCCTGGTCCCACCTCTTGAAGCAGAGTATAGACGGCCAAAAACAGAAGAAAAGGAAGGCAGGAAGTCTTCAGGGGGCAAAGGAGGCGAAAGAGAGGCGCGACCATCGTCCCGGGGACACAGTGCTTGCAGCAGTGTGAGCAGTGACGAAGGGGATGGAGGAGACCCAAGCAGTCGAAGCAGAAGCAGCAGCAGCAACAGCAGCCAAAGGACTCACAGCATCAGCTCCCAGAATGCCGAGCGGCGAGGGTCCCGCTCCAGAGCCACGTCCTCCGGCAGTGAGAGAGACCGTAGCTCTGAGCGGTCCAGGACAAAAGACAAAAAGGACAAACAGGGACAAAGGGACAGCAGAAGGGCCAGTCGAAAGTCTAGCAGACTGTCAAACGAAGTGACCAGCAGTTCGGGGACAGAGGGGACCCCTGACCGAGTGCTGCGGAGTGTGGCGGCTCTTGCAGCGGCACGGGCTCGAACACCTGCAGCCGGCACCCGCTCCTCTGCAAGCCAGAGCCGAAATAAGACATGAGTATATCAACAAATGGGTCAAAGAAGTGATTTAAGTGAGCATGCCGTCTTCGGGGTTTGTTTGCGCTCTCATTAATCCAAGGGAGGTTGATTCTGCGCACTGCCTCCCTGATTCTTGGGCCCTCTCCCTTTTTCTATGTGGGGTTTGTCCCAGCTGGAGGGATAGCTCTGAGATGCTGGACTTCACATATTAAAAAAACAGCATCATGTCCTTCAAAATCGGGAGTCATAGGTGGATAGATGTAAGGCGGACATAAAAACGTATCACATTGTGTACTGTAATCATTAAGACTGGACGTTCAGATCTTGTGATGTGTTTGTGGGATGGGGTTACACTGCCCTCATTTGGGGTCCTAAATGTGACAATATAAACTCTAGAGTGACCAGGTATTGTCAAGGTTGTTGGAGGTTTTGGAGAAATTTAAAAAATTTTGTCAGCAGTCCTGGCTATGTTTTCTTTGTAGTCAGTTGATAAGTTATATGCATATTTTATTATTATTTCTTCCAGGGTAAACGGAAGAGACCAGATCAGTCACGTGATCTTTGCTGCACTATGTTGGGCCCTTTATTCATGTCAGAATCTCTTCATTGGACTCACACAAATCCAGCCTTCGATTTCTGATTTGCACATGTGTTTTTGGGGCCTCAGCATTTAGAAGAATGTGGTAATTATTAACTTCAGTAATTTGGTTCTTGGGTACCACAACAGTGTATATCTTAATGTATCAATTGAACATGTAAATTATCTTTGGAGAAATTACAATTGCAGGCTGCAGAATATAATTTCCTATTTTGTCCCAAAGGCAATTGTTATGGTCAAGTTTGTCATGTATTTTAATGTATACTAAAAATGAGTAGTAAAAATGAGTGCCTCTTTGGCCAAATGGGTTTGAACCTGCCTGAAATTGCCTTGTGATGCACCAGAAGCAGGGGTTCAGCTTCTTGCATTATTGTAAATGAAAAGCCAAATTTAATAAAAAAAAGAAAAAACATTAACCCTGGAAAAAACATTGAGGAAAGCACTCGGTCAACGGTTTATTTTACACCATGTTTGTTGCCATCATATCGACCATAGCTCTCCATTCATGTAAAAATTTAAACATGGAAATATGTGAATAAAAAACGACTGGTACAGATCCAGACGACTGTAAATTGATTTACTTTGTCAGATGTTTCAGAGGTGATTATTTGAGGGTATGGGTAGTTCCTGGTGATGGTCTTATTTTGAGTTGTCTCTGATTCATTTGTTGCATTCCTTTTGATCCCTTGTAATTCCACATTGTTTTACTTGAAAAATTAAAACAATTACAGTTGAATAAAAGACCAAAAATTAGCCGTGTTAAGTATTATTTTGAAACCAATAGTAAGAATGGGTTAGGTTTATAATGTGCTTTTACATGCGAGTTTAGTAGTAGTTCACTCCGGTCATACATTAGTGGTGGTGAGCTAAGTCAGTCACAGTTGCTGGTGGATGATGTGCCTTGCCCAAGGACTTAACAGTATGAACTAGTTGAGTGAGCATTGAACTGCCAGCTTTTAAATTTACATTTTTACTTAAACATAATATTGTTGAAAAGTTTACAATGGCAAAATAGAAGAGACAATACCGATATAATGTTATTTATTTTAAAAACAAGTTTGAGTGCATTTCCAAAAGTATAACATCATACAGAAGCTGGATGTAACTTTTGATCATTTCCCAATATATCTCAACACAGATCTCTACAAGCGTATGGCTACTGCTGACAAACAGACGCCACCTATTACGTTGAAAATCTATAACTGAAGTGTGGTCCAATGGGTCCCATGATTTAACAAGACTGAAGAAGTGAAAATAACTTTAGAAACAATATGTGAACTGTAACGTAAAAATTCTCCGGCTACAACTAGAAGGATTTCGAAACTATTGTGAATTCAAACACAATGCCAACTTACTCCCTTAATTTAGTGCACAGTTTGAGATCAGGAAGGCACAGTTGGAAAAAGGTTTGTGTTTTAGCCACTAGAACTCAGCAGCAGCAACACAATGTTCCAATGGTAAATACAATTTAGTCGGACAATGAAAGTGGCACTGGGCCATTTAAGGACACTTGGAAACCTTTATACACAAGTTATTGTAAATTAGCAAAAAAATATTTACATTTGTTACACACAGGTATTTTAACACCTTTCAAGTTTTGTATAATTTCCATAAAAAGTATGTCTCAACAGGTTATGTACAATTATATTAGTTTCCTCATGCCTAAAATCCATACTGTATAAAACTTACATTTTTCCAATTAATTTAATAAAAAAAAATCTAAGAATCAACACACATTTCCTGAGTACAGTATGATCAGGGCCAGTGTCAAATATTGCAGTCTGCATAAAATAAGGCCTAGAAATAAATCCTTAAAAAATGAGGAGAGGGTGCACCGCTGTAACTGTTAAAAATTTGTCCGAGGGCCACAGATGCTTTCAGAGGGGTGAATAAACCAGCAGCTTTACATTTAAACATAAAGAAAGAGGCGGGAGATTGTGTTCATGTCTGCTTTGTGTGCATACTGGTCTGTGAGTAGGTGCAGGTTATCAAAACAGCTGAAATAAAAAGGCCCAAATAGTGTGACACAGAGGCTAGATGAGAACAATACATGGAAAAAAAGCCAAAGGACGACTCACTAAATTCACCCGTACATCCTGCTCATCGGCTCAATTATAAAAAGACCATTGGGAGTCAATAATGTGTTTGTTCAAACTCGGACCATTACATTGGACAGTGTCTCAGGAGCCAAAGGCAGAAAGCAACGAAATGACTAAGATGGTAATCAAGATGGCCAAACACACCGCAATCCAGATTTTCTTCTGCAAAAAAATGATTCACATTTAGCACAGCATCTTAACAAGAGACACAATATGACTTATAATTCAAGTCTACACTGTACCTTCCGTGCATTTGACTGGTATGTGACTGCTTTTGCTGTGTTGTCTTTAGCTTTAACCACATAGTCAGCAGATTGATTGATGTTCGCTTCAATCCTGTCAACCATTTCTCCCTTAAAAAGAATTAAATCTCCATTTTAGTCAATTCAAAAACATAAAGCAAGAGAAAACTATCAAATAAAATCCATATTACCTGTGCCTCTACCTCCATGGCAAGATACTGAAACATATCGTGCAGGTCTCGTATGCTCCTCTCCAGTTTCAGGATCTCATCATGTCGAGACTCAATCTCATTTAGGGCCTGCTTTGTAGCTTTGGCATCAATCAAAATCTGTATAGGACGTAGGCATTATTTGTGTGATTTATTGTTGAATAGTGATTTAGTGTACACCAGTAGAGCTGAAAAAAAAATTCACTTTCACATATCAACTACAGGGATTACACTAGCTTTTACTATGGGCAACTCTGATCCGACTACATTCTTACCCAATGTGTAGTCCATTTAAAACAATGTGAGCGGCTACAACGAATCAAAAGTTACAGTTGGCTTTTAATGTGAAAGCAAAAGTGTGTGGGAGTTTCCAAATCCTCTTTATGAGGTTAACAGGAGGTTACGGATACCTACATTTTGAATGAAAACATCAGTTTGTCCACTCTCCAGCATGACATCAAGCTGTTCATCGGTCACATTGTTCCCCGCTAAATAGATTGACATAAATTGTATTGTTATTGGAAAGTGTACTTAGGTTAAGATAAAATATCCAACAGAAATTGAGAAGAAAGACTTCCTCTATTGGCACTGTTGCACACTGCTCTCACTTCAGCAAGACATTGATTTTAAAAATACATGTTTTTGTGGATAATAAAAAGGAAACCAGCTGAGACAAAACTAGTACAATATCAAAGCTAATCTCAAGTACTCACTGATTTTTAGTTGCCGCTGTATTCTTTCAACATTACGATCCCTGTATTGAGCCTGGATGGTGTTACAGTGGCCCATCAACTCAACAAACTCCTTGGATAAAACACCATGCTACAAAAAAAAAAAAAGAGATTGTGTTAAGGCATCAAAGATACATACACATGCAGAAATAATGGTAATAATGATCTCTATATTTACCTGTGTACGCTGCATCCTGATGTTTATAGGTATATACTTCCCATCGTCTTCTCCCTTTTTGGGTTCAATGCCTTTGGGAAATTAACAGGAGTCGCTATTACACAATGAATAATTACCCATTATTTGTCATGAAAACTACACTTCACCAACACAACTTACTTTTCAGTTTTCTCTGAATTTGAGTCGCCATTGTTTTGATCTCATCTCTGAGAATCTGGAGCTCTTTCTTCATACCTAATGAATGACACATGTAGAAATATGATTCGATTAGCACTATAATGATTATTACTACTGATATTATTGTGTGTGTGAGTACGGGACTCACTCTCCTCTGGCAGAGCCACACCCAGGACAGTCTTCTGTTTGTTCTCAAGATCAGACACCATTCTCTTCAGACTCTGCAGGCCCTCGTGGATTTCTTGAGCCTAAACACGATGACAAGAGATAACTATTCTGTCAACATTAGGATTACCTAATGTCCCTAGATTTAACACAAACCATATCTTTCATCTATAACAGGGAGATTTAAACTGACTGAAATGTTGACAATAAGGACAGGGCTGCCTCAGTGTTCATCCAGCACATCCCTGGATGAACAAACTATACAGTAACCTTCATGTCACACCTAACCCTTTGTGTGCTCATCAGAGATTATAGAGATAATTGTCGTCGATGATGATGAATGTAGTGTAATGTTTAGAGACTTGGTGAATGTACCTTTTTGAGGTAGGCTTCACTCTCCTTCTCCTCTTTGGCTGAAGAGGGGCCAGGTTTGATCACGAGTGCTCTGCCCTCCTCATCTTCATCTGAAGACTCTGCCTTCTGTTGTCATTGAGACAGGATGAGACACGAGCACAGAGAGGACCGTTAAAGATCAATAAAGACATGTGTAAAACTGTCCGTAACTAATGCATCAGCCACAGCCCAGGCTGTGGGAGACGGACTCCAGCGGAAGTTAATCCAGCAGCACTTAAGAAGCCAAACATCTGTAATTTAACCATGCTTCATTTCACATCAAAGTCGTTTATTCTCACAAGACACGACCGTTTAACAAAGAATGCAACCGCTGAACAGGAGTGAACTTGTCAAGAGTTAGCAGATTAGCATGCTACAGCTAAAGCTAGCCGCTGTCTTTTAAACTCACGTTTCCCAATTCTTTTGTTCGGTCCCGCATTTTTCACCACAGTGAAGCCGATGCAACGCAGCCAGGAACACTTTCACCTGTATCCCAAAGTCGGAAGAGGTGTCGTAAAACTGTGGGTTAACTCAGGAAACCAAACGTTGCTCTAATGTCATTCAACTTCAGTAAACTCCAGTAAACTCCAGCAGAGACGCTTCTTCTGCTGAGTTAAGAGCCTCCACAGCGCCCCCTGTTGAGTTAGAGAGGAGCGCCACTCACTGGTGTTTAGTATTTTCTTGACCACAAGATGGCGCTGTTTGCCTTTATAGCCACTCTTTACCTGAGCCCAGAACCTGCGCACAGATGTTGCAGTTAATGTGAGGTAAACTTAAATATTTATTAACCAATAAAGCTCTCTAAATGTAATGGTTAGATCTAGTTGCTGGTTGGAAGTATTACATGATTTGTAAGATCATAAAAAATAGGCTATTTTACACATTTACACTTGATTGAGTATAATGTTAAGTAAAATTCTAAATAATTGAGTTACCATTGCAATAATAATGTCCTAAATTTGTTTGTATATTTGTTTTAATGTTTTTACGCAGTCGATGGCTTGAGGGATATTTGTTTTTTTATATTAAGATGATTATGGATCCATGAGATCGCTAAAGCTCACGACATCAGAACTCCATTTCCCATAGTGCACCTGGGTCGTCAGATCGTCGTGTCGCCAGCAGAGAGCTGTCAGCGCCAGGACGAGTGAGAGAAATTGGTCCAGCAGCATCTGTGGCAGCAGCGGAGCGGTGACACAGACCCGGGGCTCGGCTTCAAAATGCGGGGAAATTAAGAGTGACTCGTAGTCGCGATGCACGAAGCGGACGTCTGAAGTCTACCCCCGGTCCAGCTGACACAGATCACTGCGGAGATCTGACTTTACACCATCCATGAGATATGTGGAGCGGCTCTACCTCTCGCTGGTAACACAGAAAAACACAAGATGAAGAAGCAGTTCAACCGAATGAGACAGCTCGCCAACCAAACAGTGGGCAGGTAAGGGCGACCCAACACATTAAAACACACAATTATTGCGTTTAATTTGCTTTATTATATGTTTTCGCTTGCGAACACACAGTACTATGGTGATATGCGCGGGCTGTTTGTGCTGCTCAGCTGTAGAGAGGCACAGGGCTGTAGCTGTCACAGTATAGGTCACGTTTGCAGAGAGCTATCAGCTGAGTGATTGATTGAACCCAACAGGGAGAAGCGTATGACAGACAGTGGTACCCGGCGTCCAGTAAAGAGCAGGACTGTCCGCAGTCCAGCCAAATGCCCTGGGCAGTAATGGGCAATAGCCCAGTATAGGGGTGACATCAATCGTCCATTTAGCCTATGTCTGGAAAAAATACATTGTTTTGTGAATTTTCCCATTGTTGATTTAATGGAAAGCAGTGACAGTAGTTCAGATGCAAATGTATTTTGAGGTCAGAAGCTATTGCCAGTTAGATATTAATTAAATATTGTACTAGTAGATATCAATATAATGTAGCCAGTATAACATATATGGCCAAAATAAGGCCATGCTATGTACAGAACTAAAACCAAGAGTAAATTGTGAATAATCCATGTCTAAAACTTAATGTCAAGCAGATCTCACAAGTTTCAAGACTAGACTACCAATTTTAAAGGGTTTAAAGGTTACCTGTAGTGTATTTTCTAAAGCTCTACAATGAAAAACTGCTATTGTGGTTGTTTGTGGTTTTCCTTTGGTTGGTCAATGGTAAATTTGGAACATTTTGAATAATTTAGTAAAAGTTAACAGGAGACCAAGTGGTTCCTCCTCAGACAATCTTGGACTGACTCGTGAGATTGTAACGGCTTTTTAATCCTGGAGTTTGTGAAGTCCAAGATGAGCTGCGGCTCACACATGACACGTCAGAGCAGGCAAGAGGGAAAGTGAATAATCCTTTGGTAAACCCTCACTGCATCTGATAGACTGTGACAATGGACTAAAGGCTTGGATGTACATATACTTCAAAATTATTATCATTAGTATTTTGCTTGTCAATTGAGATAAAAATAGATTAATACCTGTTTATTGCCAATATGTTTTAGACTTTTAAAGCCAACTCTATCAGCTTAACTTCTGGTCAAATTTATCTTGATTTATATTTAATTAGTTGGCCATACATCATTTTTATTAGAAAGAAGATCATTACAGTTTATGCAGCTCAACTGTCATGATAGTTCTGTGTATGACCCCACCCTTCAACTGTGAATGAACGTCTATGTCAAATGTCAACACTGAGACTTTGGTAATTTGGATCCAGTGGTTTCACTCTTTTGTGATGGTTCCATAACATTTAACCTCACAACAACATGCGATACATTGTAATCTGTGCAATATAAGGAGCATACTTTCGTCCTTAATAATCCAAAAGAGCAAAAACAGATTGAATTAAGCTATATGAAAATGTGTGATTTCCTTCTGCTAAATTTGACAAATATTTTGATGCTGAGATTGTGCAACCCTATACTATTGTCAGTTTTGTGATGTTTACCTAAGTAGTGGATTTATTATTTGTTGACTAATAATTGCCACATAGTTTATGAGAGTGAATGATTCTTTGTCAGTCCAGGGTGTAAACTGCCTCAGGCCCATAGTTGCTGGGATAGCCCTCCATCACACCTATTAGAGATAAACAGAATATAATGAGAGTTTAGCTTGTTTATTCTGTCTGCACGTTAATATAAGCGTTCTATTAATGTTCACCCTGTGTTACATACGTCTGCCCCAACTGCTATGGCACCAACGGGCACCTTAATCAGACACTGTGTGATTTCTAAGGGTTTTCATATTGTTAACGAGCAATTAAGAGGTCCCGTCCCCAAACCATGACAAACATGGGAAGGGTCTATTTGACTTTTTTGATGTTTGTGAAGGATGTTTTTTGCAAGATTTTTCTAAAACGACATTCTTCTTTCAGTCTATAGGGGGCACTACAGAGGTAACTGGCATCATATTGGTCAGATGTGTTCAGGGCCGGGTGTAGGTGTAGGTGTAGGTGTAGATGCAAAGTATGTGCACGTTAGAGGCTGTCAAATATACCTGACCTCCCAATTTCAATCCAAAATGGCCGACTTCCTGTTTGTTGTAGGGTGGGGTCATAATGATATTTATATCGGCGAAAACAGCGTGTCGCCGATATTATGGAATCACGTCGGTGTTCGTCCGCGTCCGCAGATCCTAGCTGTGAACGCGATAACTCAAAAAGGAATTGCCGGATCAGTT
>JAVQKC010002015.1:0-27741 GCA_036025475.1 Philypnodon macrostomus
AGAAGACCAAGCAGAGATGACCAGGCTTCTCTCTTCTTGAACACTTCCTCAGGGCAAATACATCCCTCCACAGTCCAAACTTTAAGTAGGAGTAATGTAGATTGACTGTAAAATCAAGAAATCAAGAAAAATGACAAATAAACAGATACTTGGTTTAGCCTGGTACTAGTGGTCTGTGGAAAGGTCACCAAAGAAATCTGACTTTATTCAGTGTTTCTCAACTGACCACAAGACTCTCTCAGCAGTTCATGAGCACAGATAAATTGACTTAAAAACTAGGCTAATTGAGACTGTAGCTTTTGTCTGACACTACACGAATCTAACTTTGAGAAACACTGGTCTATGCTGATGTTATGTGGGCAGGGGTCAAAGCTGGGTCAATACAGAAGTCAAACTGTTCGTGTTCGTTTACATAGAAGACATTGAAATGTTAGCTAAAGAATGAGCTCATGAACTGTGTGGCGTTCAGGTGTCTAAGTAGGAGGTCTTCCCCATCTCTCTATCTTACTTTATCAGGTCGCCCAGTAAGCCTAAACGTCTTCTATTGTTCTGCTAACTGCTGCTATCTGCTCACCACTTTGAGATCTGCTTGTGTGGGCAGCTTCTGAGCTTGTACGCGACGCTGTTAATTGGGGCACTTGGAGATAACTAAGCAAACGCATCGCTGCAGAGGGGTCACAGATGGGTAAGAACCGTCATTAGGCTACATTAGGGTTTTTAAAAGATTGTTGTGAAAGGTAGTAAAGAGATCTGGGCATCGCAAAGTTGTAACTGTAAAAAGTGCTGAAAGGGAGAGTGATTTATTCAGGTCATAAAAATAAACATTTAGTTCACATTAGAAGATAAGAGACAACAGGTAATGGTTGTCCTTATATGTTTTATTGTGGTAGTCTGTTTGAGTTATTTTTGGAGTGTTCTAAAATGCACCTCTGGGTAGGCTAGATTTTTACCTTTCCTGACAGTGGCACAGTTATTACAGGTACAGCTCGTGTTGCCCTTTAGGTCATGCTGAGGTCATGGCGTATGCTGCGATGGAACATATCACAATTACTGTCAGTCTCCAAATATGACCAGCAGAACGGAACAGCAACGCAAAGTCTGTCTTGTTACATGGATTTGTAAGGCAGTGTTCTGAATGGCCACTGACAGACTAGACTGGAGTAGTTGACTAATAAAGTGACTGTTGCGAACATGACGAACTTAGATGTTGAAGCTCCAGCTAGGTGTGTTATAGTTTTATAGTGTATGTTAAAGCAATATGATACTGTAAAAGCTTGATAATAGATCCTTTAAAATGGAATCTTCAAAGTTCCAGAATGGAGGCGACTGGAGGCAAAAGTGAGCAAAAGTAGGGTTTCTGGTGAGGGATAGAATATTCTGAGCAAATAAGAAAAATAAAATAAAATTTTGTGGTCTTCAACATTTCTGTAAGGACCAGTAAAACCTAAAAATCAATGTTACTAATGTGTACATTAAACAAACATACAACGTGAGGCACATTCACTAATGTTTCCTAACCAGGCTCTGACATCACCTACATGTAGCAGAGTGGTGGAGGTTATTTGTCAAAACCATCTTCATTTGTGAAATTTTGTGGCTGATGCTAGTTGAAAATGTATCACGGTCTTGCCTCCAGTTGCTTCCATTTTGGAATTTATAACTTTCTGTTTACAAACTTTGAAAGGGTCTATAGATATAGGCAGCATATATTTGTATGTATCAAGTGCAAAGGTTCTATATAAATGTAATGACCAATACTATGTTGTTTACCTGCTGGCTTTGGTTACTAGTTGATTTTTTATTTTTTTTATACATTTCTTGCAGGATTCTCTATGGATCAATAAACTGTATAATGCCTTGGCGGATGTCTGTTTTTGGATTCTTGTGATATGCTGTTTTTCCAAGAATTTATTCCCTAATAATTGGATAGGCACTCACTACTCGTCCAACTCTATATGTGTAAGTGGTAAAAATACATAGTTCCAACAGAGATACCCCATTACGTCAGAGAGGCCCCTAATGCTAAAACTAAGAATGCTACAGATAAATATAGTTTATTGGGACTTTTTTCAATCAATTAAGGCTTTGTATTGTAAAATCCATACATACATATCTGTATTCCTGTTGCTACTACATACACATTATATCAGGGTGACAGTAAAAAACATTACTGATCATATTTAACACCCTCTTAGTGATGATTTTGTATGGTCAAGGCACAGGTTCCATTTTTGATTTGTGGCTTCACCAAAGCTGTTTTCAAGTTTTACCTCTCTGTTTTCAGTAGTGTTTGTTTTTTTTATCTGATGGTTGGTTTATCTGTTTGCAACTTTATTTAAAAAGTACTGCACAGATTTGGATAAAAATGTTAGGAAAACCAAAAAGATTACATTCTGTCTGTGATCCAAAACATCGTCTGGATCCAGGATTTATTTGAACAATGAGGAGAGGTTTGTCCTCTCCGAGTGCTTTGTAGTTTTGTCTGTCCTCACCTTGTTGTTCAGCTAATAGCAGTCCAAAGCATGTGTAGTGCTACAGCCTGTGTCAGTATTTAGACACAGTGATAGAACCAGTCTCTTCCTTCACCACGTGGATGTGTCTGTCGCCCGCAGTAACAGTATTAGGCGGTTATTGTGAACCAAACAGGACAGGCGGCTTATGTCATTCGACTCCTGGATTAAGAGTGCAATGCAAACACTTTGAAGTACGTACGATCTGGCCGTCTTACATCACACACAAAAGCCATAGACCTGCCCTTTGTTACGCATCTAAAGAAACCACTAACTACCTCCAGCTTTGATCCACATTTTCTTCTTCACTGGTATTTCTTGGGGAACCACAAAGAAAGAAAAGAGTACTTGCTTTTTGATGGAATTAATTATGATCCTAAACATAACAATAAAAGTGTGTTGTCTTTGAGTTTTTGTGAATATACTATATCATATGTCCAAATCACATACACTTGACTAAATACAAATCCGTGCAAAGCAATATTCAAAGGGCCCCATTTGCCTAGAGCCCCCAAATTGCTATTTTTGCCACTTCGTCACTACAGGGTGTTGACTAACTGGTGTTAGCTTACAACGTATTTACAGATTAATGAGAGTATACCTTCTGATATGGGAAGGAAATAGGTGGCAATTCAAGTAGGCAGTAAGGTTGTCTGCATTAGACCCGGTGGGCAGCCGCAGTGCAGTGTCCGGGGACCCATCTCCAGATCTTGAGCCAGGATCTTGGTCAGGATGTACCTAGCTGGAGGATTAACTTATTGTGCAGGTTTTGGTTTGGAACCCGGAGAGAAAACCCATCCAGACACGGGAGAAACATGTAAACTCAACACAGGAAGGCCCTGATGCCCGATCCGGGACTCGAATCTGGGACCTTCTTGCTGTGAGGGGACAGCGCTAGCCATTAATGAGTTTATAATAGAATTCTTTTTTATCTTTTTCATTAATTTAAGTATACAAATTCAGTTATATAAGCTGGTGTACTAAAAAATGATAACTTAGTGTACAAAACCTTTGCCACCATTAGTGCCCTATGTAGTGATTTAGGAGGATTTTGGATGCAGCCCCAGACTTGCACTGAACTATTGCACTGAACTATTGCACTATAATAAATAAGCCCATAGTGGCGTGTGGCAGACTGTCTGCTCTGTTCAATATTAACAAACTTTACAGATAACACTTGCTTCTTTAGTCCCTCTGACGTGTAGAAGATTCACAGGTGTTAATCCACACACCATGTTTAAGCATTAACCACATCATCTATAAGTGAATAAATGCACATATATATTCTCTCTCTCTACAAACAAGCACCTGGGGTTTGTAGTTGGGCTGGGGTAAATTCCGACATGAGCCCATTTATCAGAGGCAAGAAGGCCGGCGATTAGATATTGGTGATAAAGATAAAGTCAACATGCGGCAGGTGTCCAGGGCTTTTACTGCACACCCATGTCTTCAGTTACCACTCTTTATGGCCAATAAAGGATCAAGTCATTCTGTGTGATACCCGTGGCCTGTTCAGTTCAGACTGGGCCTAAACATGCTTAAAGTACCAGCTTTGTGAATGACATGCCTATAATCGCTTGCACTATAACTCTTTATCAGACTTTATGAGCATTTATTACCTGTGCATTCCCATTCATCGAAGAGTAATTTGAAACATTTAAGAAAATAATTTTTCATGAATCTTTGTGCTCTTCAGACTTGTGTGGGCATTGAATGCCCAGAAGCTGATTATAACTTTCCTGCTCTAACAGGTCCCACACTAAAGCTGAAGATCCTGATATTTTGACTATGTACAAAATTAATGACACAGTAAATAGTGCAGCATACCAGAAGTCATCTGAGGAAAAAATGAGACGTTGAACCCCTCCGTGAGCTTATTATAAGGGATTTTGACAGTTGTTTTCAACCAATCACACGCTTCCACAGGACAGGAGGTCTCTGATTGGTTGAGCCATTGTTTATTCATCAAGAACTAGAATCTATCAGAAAAATTGAGGGAGAAATAATGTTTATTTATATTATATTCCAAACTCTTTCTACTTTACTCATAGCATTGTGGTTTCCTTTAAGCAAACTTAAACACTATTTTATTGCATAAACCAAAGACATAACCTTAGCAAATTATGTTCAATGAACTGAAAGGGGCCGTACAGTGTTTTTTATTGACCTGCTTTCTCAAAGCCAGATGCACTAGAGCAGGTACAGTGTCCATCTCTGTGTGACCCTTTAGTGTCCACAGTGATAACTAACTTATTTACAGTGCTGTAGGAATGTGCCACATGGTTCACCTTCTCTGAGGGAGGTCTACATTCACTCACCTTTGCCCCCCGCGGTTCAACAGTAGCCCCCATGTACCCTGCAGCCGTTATGGCAGCGACCTCCTGGAACCAGCCACTCCATCACAGACAAACATGGATGAAGCCACAGGCCGCTAAAGTTATCCTTTCAGATGCTGGTCCTCTTCTAAAGGAAGTCAGCCAAAGAGATCCTGCACCCATTTGTTCTGCGATCCATCAAAGTCCTTCCTTTTCTCTTCAGGACCAGATCAGTTAGACTGGATGCACTGGGATGCAAAGCTGTGGTGGTTAGGCAGACAATAGAAGGCAGAGGATTGACAGCTGGTTTTCCTGGTGCTTCACTGTATGACAGAAAACACAGACACTTTTGATTTGTTCTTCGTTCTAAATGTTATTTTTCTTGCTGTACACCTATACAGGCTAATGAAAGGTGAGCTGACATTAGCAAGTGATTTTTAGCTGAATTCTAGCTTCAAAGTCTTGGCAAACACCCATAGTACACGGGGTGTCCACACAGAAAGTTTGAAGTTCTTTTCTACGATCTGTCCTGACATTTTGAGTAGGCCTATACTTCTATATAACACTGCTGCCTACATCACATTGTTCACCATTACACAATCTTCACCATTGTTGTATTTCCTAAACACTACACATAATGTAAGCTTCAATAATAGACGGATGAAGCCTTAAAACACACTCGTCCTCTTCTGAAGGAAGTCAGCCAAGGGGATCCTGCACTCGTTTGTTCTGTGGTCCATCAAAATCTTCTCTTTTCACTTTGTGGCCAGATCAATTAGCTTGCATTTGTCTTCACCGTGATGCAAGGCTGTGATAGGTTCATGACAATAGGAGGCAGAAGAAAGAAGTAAATGCTGCTGGAATGTAGCTTTTAAAACACTGGTAATACACTTAAGAACCATGTGAACACTAATTGTTATATTTAGGTTTATTGTGACTCAGTTAGTGCTACTCTTATGGCTTTACTAGTAGCCTATGCCTTTATATACATACATGAGGTTGATTAACAGGTGCGATCTTAACTTCTGATGTAATTTCCAACTATTCACCAGTTTGTTTGTTTGTTTGTTTGTTTGTTTCTATTGTCCAACCTAAATTTAGACACTGATCATGAAACAGACAGACGGATGAAGCCACATGTAGCTAAAATAACACAGCTAAACCTTTTACATGCTAGCCCTGAGATGGAGGACGTAAACCATGGAGACCCTGCACCCGTTAGCTCTCTGATCCATCAAAGTCCTTCCTTTTACCTTTGGAACCAGATCAGTTAGTTTGGATTAGCTCATGACAATAGGAGGTGAAGAGAAACAGTTAGTTTTCATGCAAGAATGGTTCACTGTACTAGACCAAATGCTGCTGAATAGTTCCTTTAACACAACTTTTGGTTATAATTAGATTTTTTGTTTCTCAGTAAACTATTGGTTGCCCACTAATTGAAAGGTGTGGTTCAAACCTTGCCTGGTTCTGTTCATGGGCAGAACACTGGCCTCTCACACGTCACCCAACCGTCACCAGCATTTCTAATGTCTAGATTTAACACATGAACTCAATTATAATCTGACAGATGAAGCCACATGCGGCTAAAATTAACTTTATTAGCCTTTCACATGCTAGTTCTCCTCTAAAGAAGTCAGCTGTGGAGACCCGGCACCGATTCGTTCTCTGATCCATCAAAGTCCTTCCTTTTCTCTTTGGGACCAGATAAATTAGCTTGCATTTGTCTTCACCGTGATGCAAGGCTGGGATAGGTTCATGACAATAGGAGGCAGAAGAAAGCCAGTTGGTTTTCCTGCAGGGATGCTTCACTGTAGTGGACCAAACACAGATGGATGGACAGTGCTGACTGGAGGCCATTGTTACATGTTTGGAAGGTTGTTTTGCATCTGCTGCCCACTGGGGTCATTACTTAAACAAAATGCTTCATTCATCCAGCCGTTGCTAGTATAACAAGATACACTGAAGTGTTAACATATGAATATAGAGAAGAATCACTTGATTTATTGGGAATTTTCTGCTTGGATTAGTCACGGTATACCATACATCATGGAACTACCGTATTTTCTGCACTATAAGGCGCACTTAAAAGCCTTTAATTTTCTCAATAACCAACAGTGCTCAGTAAAAATGATTTGGTACGACTTCGGTAAACTACAAAACTCCGGGAGTCAGGAGCGTCGCGGAGTAATACATACCGGTACTATGCTTCACCGTAATATTAGTAGTGTATTATTATTAGTGTTTATTTATGACCCCAAAATGGCCATATCATTTTTACGTGTTACAACTGAACGAGGTTGAAAGTTATTGTGAATACACCATTAACATTTGAACAATGTTGAGAGTTATTGTGAACGCGTTTAATAAAGTTTGACTGACTGACTTGTCAGATTTTTTTGTTTCGCTTAATGCGCCTTATGGTCCGGTGCGCCTTATATATGACAAAAATTTGAAAATAGACCATTCATTGACAGTGCGCCTTATAATCCAGTGCGCCCTATAGTGCGGAAAATACGGTATATGCAAATTATTAATGTAACACTCTGAACTTTTTAAAAGCAAAACAAACTAAATCAAACATCAATGTGATCAGTGCAGCTATACACAGTAATTTGTGAACCTAAACCAAATTATATGCAAATCAATGTCCGCTTGGAGCCAATCGATTTAATGATGACTGTGGAAGAAAATTGTCTGAACAGCATTAGCATTAGATTCATTAATGACAAATATATGTCTAGACCAGAGGTGTCCAAACTATGGCCCAGGGGCCAAATGCGGCACACAGAGCAATTTTTTGTGGCCCTCAGGCTTACATGTCAACTGGCCCAAATTTTACTGCCTCTGACGCTACATAATTCAACTAAAAGAAAAGTGAATTGTCTAACAAGATACTTTCCACTTTTCTACTAAGTGACAGACGACGACTGTATGTGGTCAGGAAACAGATTCAGTTAAAGTGGACTTTTGGTGATGCTCAGAGAGTGGCCCTCCTTGGTATTTATTTTTGACAATGTGGCTCTCACTGAAAAAACTTTGGACACCCCTGGTCTAGACATTAACATTCATCTTGCCCAAGGCCTGGGCAAAATATTCAGGCCTCAGTGAAAGGGTCTGGTAAACCAAAGTAAAAGCTTGAAATCATGGCAGAAATTGCAATACCAAACTCCTATTTATCTACAACGGTTCTGTTGGCATTATCAGCTTACCTCGTATCCTGCAAACATGGCTGATTCTTGCTCGTATTTACTTCTTCTTCTTGACCTTGTTCAAGCGCCTTCAGGACGCAGCTATCCATGCTCGTTTGTCAACAGAGATGCGTCTTTAATGGCTGCCTTCAAGATAGCAGCAGCAAAGGAAGGTAAACAGAAATAATAATCAGCAAAGAGGAACCTATAGGCGGGTGGTCCTGTGTGCTGCCACAGTTTGCACATGTGTTAACCAAATAAGATAATGCGGTCTTGGCTCACTTCAGACACAGATATGGGGCTTGAAGCTCTGATGTTCGGTTAGATAATTGAGTTACCTGTAGTGTTTACAGCGCTCACTTATGGGCAGGTGGGCTTCAAAGGTCTGAACTTTACTCAACAGACCAATTGTTGTTTCTTCTTTTATGGGACAGGTGATCGTTTGTAGAGAGTACAGTTCAAATGAAACCTTGCTAGCTATTTTTTATGACTTTGTTTCATAGGACTGTGAGGCTTCAGGAAGTCAAGGGGAAGAGCGCGGAGTGAGACTGGATTTAAACCCACGGCACGGGGTTGAGTTTACAAGCTCTCAATACAGGCTGAACGCTCTACCAACTACGTGGCCCGACTTTGCAATTATCTTTACCATACATTAAAAATATGGCTGTATCCTGTAGGTTCCCAAAGTGGGGTCCAGGGCCCACTAGGGGTCTGTGAAGGTCCTTCAGAGCCCCTAGATCAAGGCTTTATAAATAAATTTAGCTTGAAATGAATGTAGACAGTTATATCATATTTAATCACAGTTCGCTGTTTAAAGTTACTAGAGAGTGTTAGATTAAATAGATGACTTTTGTATTTTAGACTTTGTGGAGACTGAAGGGGTCCACAACACTCTTGACTTTGAGAATGGCTGCTGACTAACACAAACATATATTGTCAGATGTTATTGATTTAATGTTTTAAAAGTGTGTTAGCATAACTGAACTTTATATTTATTTTCATTTTATATTAGAGTTGTTGTACACTGTAACCTTATGCAAACCTATAATAAATAAATACATACATACATACATACATACATACATAAAGAATAAAAAAATATATAAACAAAAAATATATACACACATTTTTAAGA
This sequence comes from Philypnodon macrostomus, assembly GCA_036025475.1. Lineage (NCBI taxonomy): Eukaryota > Metazoa > Chordata > Actinopteri > Gobiiformes > Eleotridae > Philypnodon > Philypnodon macrostomus. The sequence goes on from JAVQKC010002015.1 coordinate 9,149, forward strand.
AAATTAATAGTGAATATTATTACCACTTTTTAATAAGGCTGCTTACCACATGGCTATCCCAGGGGATTTCAGTTAATTGAAGTTAATATATATGTGCATGTGATTTCCTTTGACTATGAAAATGACATTTCATGTGGTCTTTGGCATCGCTCGTGTTTAGTTTTGGAAATGTGTTTACGGGCAACTTTAAGAAACGCTTTGGCATCAGCATCAGCATCCACAACAAACATTCAACTCTTCGTCCTTTTTTGGAACATGCAACACCTCTGTCTGTTTATCCCTGTTTGGTTCAATTAGCCTAGCTTGATTTGTTTAAGCGCTTTGTACTCCTGATCTCATTTTGGGTTTGGTTGCTCTTCAGATCTGTAAATGAATACCTGGGTCTGGTGCAGATGTGGCATGTGGTGGAGAATTCATTAAATACCATCTTCGGCGTACTACTTCGGCATCCCCGGCAAAGAGAGAGAGAGAGAGTGATGGCGGGCTGAAAGGCACCATCTGTTCCCTGTGACAGTAATGAAGTGAGGGGCATTGTGGCGCAAAGCCTCAGACCCATTCATCACAGTGCTACGGCAGGCTAAGAATATTCCCCCTGTTCTTATAGGGATACCTCCACACACACGCACATATGCTCCGCTTCCATAGGACGGGCCACTGACTTACATGAACCTACCGGAGAGAGTGACCCCGGACGTGCCCCTAGGGGGTAGATGAGATGGATTGTGTTTAGTCTGTTCTGTAAATTCATTCATAAAAGACCCAATAGTAAAGAGTATGGCTAATAACAACATATATAGTTATAAAAAGTTTGTTATATTTGACTTTTAAGTGTATCTAAGGCCCATAGTTGCTGGGATAGGCTCTAGCCACGATCTGGAAGTACGAGAAGAGTCTCACAAAGCAACATTTGTAACATATTTTAAGAAATCTAACATTTTTTTCTGCCTACATCTTAATCACACTATACTGTAATGCTCAATAGAAACAACCAAAAATACACTTAAATGTCATTCAAGTGTAACCTTTGTATTATTGGCATCAGAAGTGTTTTGGTTCAGTCTTGATGGGTTGGTTTTTCCTTGGAAATTGGAAGAGGCTAATCTCCATAATTACCCAGAGGCTTATAAATTAACCACCTTAGCACATCTGTCCACCTATTTTGCGTGTTAGGGACTTTCCATAGATTTATAATTCACTAGCTCCTGTCTAATGGAAGACGTATAATAACTTCACACTTCTTCCTTGAATAAACTCATCTTATCCACATAGTGTGTTACAATAACTGCTGAATGTGTGTATGCAAAACCCCTGGTCAACAGTTGCTCCGTGTGACAGCGCACCACTGTTGACTTGTGGAATCCTCCAGTGAAGTCTTATCAGTGCATCAGGACAGTTTTGCATATCTGTATTTTCCGAGTTTCTGGGGCAACTCTAAAGCTAGTTAGCGTGGACCCACGGTGTGTTGGGGTCTTGTAAATCATTGTGCTCACTTGAAATATCAACTCTCTAGTAGAGATGTGGGCCTCTTTATTTGTTATTGCACTGGTTTTGACTGTACAAAAATCTAACATTGCAGTGGATGCGGCGGACCGTACAATTGCCTAGGGCCCCTTTTGGAAGACAACTCTAAAAGATGGCTGTCAGTGTGTATTTTCAGAAAATCAAGGTCAGGGTTCTCCCAGGTATCCTCATCACAGTTACCCTAAAACAAAATAAATGTAAAATCCAAAATTAAACTTCAATTGTGGGCAGCAGTTGTATTTCACTTTTACAGCCTGTAAATCATTGTCCATTCACAGTTAATTCATTCAAGTCTAAATGTAAATAAAATAAAGTTTGTTATTAATACGTTCAGTTTGGCTTGCATTAGTCTCCATTAGGTCTTATTGTAAACGTACATTCTCTGTCTATCAAGTCTCTCCATCATTCCCACGCAGCACCTGATCTATTAGACAAACCTCAGCTCATCTTTGTGTAAATGAATAAAATCATTCTTCAAACATCAGCTGCTTTAGTCTGTCCTGTTTGAGCAGACAGGGCTTCCCTCAGCCTCAGGCACTAATATTGACTCTTAGCGCCTAATCCCTCAATGTCTTGCGTGGTCTCACTGCTCTGAATGCGGACATTAAACAGGCCATACATCATATTTTCAGGGACATTGGCAGCGTCCCGGCCCGATTGTTCTGTCAAAGCACAGTTCAATGCCAAGATCTTCTACTTTCTGTTTTTAGCCTGGGACCCCTCCCTAACAGACACACAATGACGCTCATTCTCTGCACTTGTTGCATGAGTTGTTTGTGTGTTCTCTATCTTTACACTATATCAACACTGTCTTTGTACACTGGTGCCCTCTGTGACCTCAGGCTGGGGCAGCTCTCTTTAACCGTGGCTTCTCCTTAGACGCTTCCTCTCACTTATAAACACACATTTGCATGTTGACATGCCCACACATGACTGCGCCTGTATTAGGGCCACTTTCAGTCTTAGTTTGTAGTGTGTGTCTAGAATAGTGATGCCTCGGACTGGACTCTATAGGTTATGTTTGATGCTAGCCTAATGGGGTTAGGGTTAGGAAAAGGTTGGCTCCCTCCCACTGACACATCATAGGATTCCTGGGAGCTGTTTGTAAACAAAGCTTGGTCCATTCTCTGTTTTAGTGAATCATCACTCAGTGAGTATTTGTGCATCCAGAGACAGTGATTCTTGGACACAGGAGGCAGAGCTGGAGATAGAGCTTAAGATGTTGAGGTTATCTTTTAGGAAGATGCTAAATTCATTGAATTAGTGTGAGGGACGGAGATGCAGAGAATAGGGTTAGATGGCGGATGCATGTATGGCTTAGTCCAATTAAGGCTGGCCTGAATACTAACAACCTCCAGAGTCAAAATAGAGCCAGACAGTGCCAAAGCACTATTGTTTAGAGTAATTCACATTTGTGGACTGTTGAAGATGCATTGTTTGCACAATTCATTCATAACTACTGTGGTCCATGTCCACGACCCACTTTTGGGCCTGAACTCACAAGTTGAACACACAGGGACACCAGTTTAATGTTTATGTATTATTGACTTGAAAGTCTGTAGTACGGCTCTTTGAGCAATTAATATATTGCAACTATTGTTTTATTATTTAATGATCTAATCTCAACTTGTCTTTTTAAAGGTATCTCTTCATTATACTGTCCATGTGAACAATTTAGCAAAATGAAAAACTACACCCACAGCGCTTAGCTCACAATACACTCTCATTCACACTGCTCTTGAGAACCATATGCTCCGATTAAAAGGGCATTTATATTGCTTCAGGATTAGTTAGCTTTTTAATGGAACACATTTTATACCTCTAAGTACAGTGCAAAGAATGCCAACATACGGTCGCTTTCCAATTCAACAAAAGCTCCTGAAACCATTCACCCGCTTTCAGTATCACAATCCGGAACACCAAAAGAAAGTTATAAAGTCATTGTTGTCCTTTGCAGTTTTACAAATTGCCTCTTTTTAATGGCCCTTGCATCTCGAAGGACTAAACTCTTCTACCAGATCGCCCTCCTCTTTCTCGGGCCCGCCTAGCTTCTTATTTACAGGCTTGTGCTGGGTTGTGCAGTGTATAGGGGCCCACTTTGCATTTCCCTGCCTATGAAGCCTTGGTATAGAAAGCCCCCCCCCCCAACCCCTCTTTGTGTACCCGCTAGCGTCCCTCTCCTTCAAGCCCGCAGGATAAGTCTACTATCATGCTAATGGCCATGTCCTGAGACTAATAGCCCTTTTTTGTACACTGGAGTTTTTCATTCCCCTTGCTGCGCTAAAGGGTTTAGAGCCAACGGGCCATTCTCCCTTCCCTAAACTTTTAAACAGGATAAATATTTCTGTGATTCCTCCGCCCGCGCCCAAAGATCCGACCGTTTTATTTTTTTGTATAATTGGCTCCATTGGCCCTTGTTACGCTCTCTGATGTAAGCGATGTACAATTAAAAAGACGAGAGCTAAAAGAATAAAGAAAAAGCTGATTGTTGTGCGTTGTGTGAAAGTATGCAGGGGGCCTGTGTGGAATTATTCAGATAAGGTCTTCTTTGGCATCGATGCGACGCAGAAGATGGAAGAGGTTGAAGAAGTCTAATCTATAGCCTCCAGGCAGTCGAAATAACTAATACGACAAATTGGATAATGAAAGGAGGAGGGAAGAAAATCTGTTGTTTATACTGTGTTTATCTGAGCACCCTTTAGTGGAGATTACAGTGCATTATTAGTCTGAAAATATGCATAAACACTTAAGCTGGTGTCTGTCACTGAGACCAGAAATGAAGATTGAAAAATGCTTTTAGTTCAAGAAATGGATTTGTTTGTAAAAAAGTAAATAAGATGAAACTTAAAGGCTTTCATTATGGCATATTATGATGATTGCCGGTTTTATGAAGACGTTGTGTACATAGCACCCCATTATGAATTATTGTTGTTTACACGTACATGTACAGTATGTTTACATTGTTGGTGTTCTGTGATATAAATATAAAAAAATGTCAAATCCCATAGAAGTACAGTATATAGAAGCTTATTTGCAATACACTTAAGGTTTAGTCTGTAGAAGTCATACATTTTGTTCCTACACTGTATGTGAGTGATCAGGGTTGGTTTACTGACAGTGAAAAGTGAAACAGCAATCTGCAAATGATTCATTGGCTGCTTAAAAACCCTCTGTTTGACATAGTCTAAAACACATGATGTCAAAAATTAGTAACTACAATTTCCGTATTGCTCTGTTTATTTTTGTGTGCTCAGTACATCACATATAGACCCTTTCAAAGTTTGTAAACAAAAAGTTCTACATTCCGGAATGGAAGCAACTGGAGGCAAGACCGTAATACATTTTCAATGGAGAAATTAGCCTTAATCACAACATTTTGCAGATTAAGATGGTTTTGACTAAATGTCAGATGTCAGAGCCTGGTTAGGATGCATTAGTGAATGTACCTCACATTGTATGTATATTTAATATACTCGTTAGTAACAGTTAGACTTTTGGCTGGTGGCAGAATGCTTGATTTTCAGGTTTTACAGAGATGTTTTTAGGTCTTACAGAGATGTTGATGACCACAATAGTTTTTTCAATGTATGCTCAGAATTATTCTATCCCTCACCATAAACCCTAGATTTTTTGGAAAGTTAACTCACACACAACTCCAGAATTTTGAACATTCCATACAACAAATATTTTAGAGGGTCTATTGCTAACATGTTAAATTAATGTGAGTTTTCCAATGTATATAATAACATATAAACAATTGTGGGTGCACTACGGCAGAGTAGTTAGCTGTTCTGTCTCTCAGCAAGAAAGTAGCAGGTACAATCATCATCATGAGCATCATAATAATGTATAATAATAATATAATAATAATACTGTATTAGTTATTTTTGTATTACCTCAAGGCTTTCTCGAAGTGCTTACAATTTGAGTCCATTATTCATTCACTCCACATTTACACCCCAGGGTTGGCAAAACTATCTTTTTAGCCACAGCTGCCCTGGGGCACAGTGATGGATATGGGGCAGCCATTCTGTGCCTACAGCCTCTCCGAAACACCACCAAACACTCAACCAGATTACAGGCAATAAAGGTGTCTTGCCCAAGGACACACAGACCGTATGCACAGTTTTGAGTAGAGGTCAATATTTTGGGACTTTTAAAAAAATATTCTTACAGTAGTTGTTTAAAAAATGCCATTATTTATAATCACATGGCTGCAATTTTTGAGGCAAAATAATATCCTCATGTGCTTCATGGAAGTTGAACAGTTAATAATTCAGTCTTAATTTAAATGTTAATGCTTCCAGACAGGTTTAAACAAAATACATTGATCCTAATCGTTCTTTCTGGGGTAGAAGCAGTTCCCAGTAGTAGTGGGCTGAGCATAGGAATTCAAACAATATACAAATAACATCATGGTTACTCATAGCTTTACCTACACATATATACATTATAACACATTGTATGTAAGCCACAGTTTGCTACACCTACATCCAACCAGTGCAGAAGGTAACACATTATACATACATAGTACCATAATAATGGATAGATCCAATCAGCATGTTTTCGGTAATATGAGATTTGTTTTATCAAAATTGAGACCAAAAAATGACTTTGCCTCTACCTTTTCTGTATATCATTTGCATTATATCGGCCAGTTACCGTGAGCTGCACTGGCTTTTAAACTTTAGTCCAATCAACTTCGTAATACAAAAATCGAAATTGTGATCTTAGCTTAAAAAATACAAATGGTATATAGAGTATTTTTCTCCCAGATCACCCAGTCCTTACTACTATGCACCCACTGTGTGACTGTGTGTAAGCAGATTTCACTTTATCAGTCTGAGACGCTGTGTTAGCTTTGCTAGTGTGTATATATGCTCGTGCACTCATCGGCTCACCATAATGCTGACGGACAGTAAGTACAGAGGCGGTGCTGTTTTGTAGTCCGGGCCCTATCCACTACAGCACTTCTTTGCATTGTATTCACCATGTGAGCACAGGGCTTACAGATCAATCAGAGAGGCCAAACGGAGGTGATCCTTATTTTATTTATTCATAAAATTACTGTCTAGACAACGGGCTGGAGGAAGTGGACGGATGGAAGGAATGCTAACAGAGAGAAGATAAGCAGATGTATGTACAATGTGGATAAAAACTAATGTAAAGGGTTCATGCAATAACAATAACAATTGAAGCACCATAATTCTGATATCCCCTAGGTGGTGCCCAACCTTTCATCCTTGAAGCCCCTCCTACTCGTGTTCAAAACTAGCTGAGCCCCCGTCAGCCCCAACCTCTGCTGCACAAACGCATCATCAAAATAATACAATTTTAAATGAATGTGAGTTTTCCATTGCATAAAATAACACATACATAATTGTGGGTGCACTGTGGCAGAGCAGTTAGCTGTTCTGTCTCTCTGCAAGAAAGTGCTTTAACTAGTATTAAGACGATATGCCTTGTCCATATCTCTGATCAGAGGGAGAGAGACACCAACAGAATTTCACAAAGTTTCTCTGGTTTCTTTCAGGACAGCACAAGTCTTATATACAGCGTGACAGAAAAGGTACTTTACATATATGGTCTTGAAAAGGATCCACAATGTGACAGGTGTTACAGGTCAAAGGTCAGTGAACTAGAGTCTATTCAAGGAACCTAGGTGACGGTCACAAGTTTAAACTGTATAACATTAACAGAAACAGATTTTCATACCACAAATGAAACAAAAGAGTAAAATAATATCAATCATTCAATCATCATCATCATCATCATCATCATCATAATATATTAGAGTTATATTTGTATTGCCTCAAGGCTTCCCAAAGTGCTTACAGTATGAGTCCATTATTCAATAAACTCCACATTCACACCGCGGGGTTGGCAAAACTATCTTTGTAGCCACAGGCGCACTGGGGCACACTAATGGAGATCTGCCAACCATTCTGTGCCTACAGCCTCTCCGACCACCACCAAACACCAGTCACACAACCACATTATTGGCAATGAGGATTAAGTGTCTTGCCCAAGGATACACAGTTGGTATGCACATTTGGATTTTGAAACCGATAACATATGAATGGTTCTCTGTCAGTGCCAGGGCTGACACTGAGACATACACAAACTGTCCACTGTCCAGAGTCCCCACCTAAGGCCCACAGTTGCTGGGAATAGGCTCCAGTCACAATAGGAAAAAGCTGAAGATGTTAATAAATCAATTTGGAACATTGGTTGTAAAATCTGGGGCAATCATAGTCAAATTCACCAAACTGCAATACAGGATAGTGTAGTAACAATGACCAAATATGAATATGAAATGCATATGTTTGGCTGTGTTTGAACTAATCCTGTTGGTCAAAATGACATATGGATCACCTCCTAGCAATCAAAATACATCATGGGATACACCGGTAAGACAGATATTACTAAATCTCCTCCAGTTTTTGACAGAACCAGGCTGTTCCCTAAACCACAATGACCCTGAAAGTAATTAAGGCCAGCACTGTCCTTCAGGAAGGCACCCGTTGCTGCTGAAATCCTTTTAATTTTCAATCATGTCTGGGTCAGAAGTTATCTAAAGCATAGCGCTGAACTGATTAAACATGGCCCTCCAGGAAGAATCACTTTGTTTTCCCAGTGGCCTTAGCTGTCTGCTGTCTGAGAGCTGCTTTTGGAAATGCACGTGGAGAGCACCTGAAAGGATTTTGGTGACATGCAGCTGATGGGTGGAGATAAGTGATCATTTTTCAGTCAGTTTGCTTTAGGAGCATCATATTTTAAGACACGCAATCTCATGTCCTCAGGCTGCCTTGCCCACCCATTGCACCGTCATATTATGTTAGAAAGCTGTCTGTCTTTTATGATCATTTAACCCATGAGGAAAAAACATTCTCTATATATAACTTGTTATTCAAGATTGTCATATGTGCAGTAAGGAAACACATTTCCCGGTACAATGACATTCTCACTTACCGGATGTCAAAAATTATAATTATAAAAATAGATATATAATCTCTGCACAATATAGACATAGTACACACAGTATAGTACATAGTATGAGCAAATAGTATGTGTTATGTAGCAAAATGGTGGGGCATGTTCGGCAGTAGTGGATAGCCGCTCGCCCTGCAACCAGAGGGTCGCTATGAATGAATGTCGTTGTGTAATTGGTGTTCAGTGGTGGTCGAAGGGGCCGTAGGTGCAAACTGGCAGCCACACTTCTGTCACTGTGCGCCAGGGCAGCTGTGGCTACATAAGTAGCGTACCACCATCTCACTGTGGAGTGAATATTGTATTGGTTATACAAATATGTAATACAGGTGGCCACTTTTGAACTTAAATTGTAAGAAAATAGTGAGTTATGAATCTATGTTGAAAGAGGTTAAAAGAAGAAAAGAAATGCAGATAGAACAAAAGTGAGCAATCTTTGACTGTGATCATTTGTTTCAAAAAGAGCCTTTAAAAAAAAATTAAGAAATGCATCCATTGTATATCAGCGTATAGATCAAATATGACCCTGACACAATATAAAGGTTAGAAACATTCAGTATTTATCTTTTGTCAGTTTTTCCTGACATTTTGCTGGCCTTGATAAGCTCCCATAATGGTGGTTGCTGGGACATAGTTCTACATTGCTAAGAAGGGCCTCAGGTAGGTCTAGCGGTCATTTTGAGTTTCTGGACTGTCAGTAACACAAAGATGAAGACAGGTATTTATCAGCTCCCAACAAGCCCTTTAGCAAACCAAGTTTTATTTGTGAGTGTTTTAAAACACCATTCATCATTTAACCCTGTCTGGGCAGTACATTTATCGAGCGGGCCTATTTGACCCTGCAGAATCAATGTTCAGTTTTATTCCACTGCCACTTTACTGCTTCGAACAAAAGGTCTTTCTTGAATGTGTGAATGCTTTTGAAAGCTGCAAGAGGTCAGCCATTTTATTTGGTTTTGCTCCTTTGTTACCTCAACTGCCTCAAAATTGGCCAAGTAAAAAAGACAGCGGCCAGTAATGTGGAGCTCTCGGTAATACCGCTAGAGGAGATGCCGACCATTTATTGCTGTTTTCGTGCTGCCATACTGATTTACTACAGCCCCCCCAAGCAGATACATGTGAAGCTAGTGTGAGGGATGCGGACCCACAGCAATCATCTGTGACCCCTCTGCAATCAAATACAAGGGCTTCTATCCTGGCCAGGCTTTTTCTTTTGAGCAAACGCCACTACAAAGAAAGGAAAAGATTGGTGTACAGAGGGAAGGTATAGGAGAGAGAAAAAAATGGTGTGAGGGTGAGGTGAAGATAGATACAAATGGAGGAGATAAGTAAAGGACACAGCATGTTCTTGTTCAGAGAGACCACAGCTGAAGTGGAGAAGAAGCTATTAACCACATTCTAATGTTGTTTCTACCTCAAACACTATAGTCCTGAAGACAGACAGACAGACAGACAGACAGACCCTCAGTGATGTCATAAATTGGGGAAAACCACGAACTTGACCCGTATGCTCCTGCACTGTCAATAAGCGCACCCAGAGAACCCTTGTTGCTACCACCATTCAAAAACATATCTGATTGGAGAAGTTGTGTTTTCGGCTGTGAGGGTATAAAAAGAAATTCCCGAAAACTGGCACAAATCGTTTTGGTCCTGTCTTGAATCAGGAACAGGTGAGAAAGGTGTCTAATCAGTTTAGCAGGAGTAGGAGCTCCACAAAACAGCTTCTATTAGATACATATTGTGTGCTTGATGTTGCAAAATGTAAAATAGTAACCTAAATGTATCCAAAATAGCATATGTATCCAAAAAAGCATAGTATAGACCCTTTAAGGATTCTGAAAACAGACAGACTACGACTTTGTTATTTTGTGGCATTTGTCAGAATAAGCACAGCATGAGTTTCATGCAGAAGATGTCATGGACGTTCTGTACAGGTGTATTCCCTTTACTGCAGAAAGCTGTGGTTTTTAATTCCGTAATCAATTGAGCACAGAGGCAGAGTGGTTCTGTGTTGCTTATAGGGAATATGAGAGCGAATTATTTTCTTTCAGAGTATGTCTCTTGTCATTGGGATAGGCTCCAGTGACTTGCAACATACATTTTTCACTTTGATTTGAATGGGAATAAATAAATACAGATTGGTACAAGCAACCAGTAGTTGCACATATGTCGATGTGTGGGTGTCTCCAAGCTACGTACTGTACGCTCAAGAGCTTCCTTTCCTTCTGTCAGCATCTAAACTGAGCAAAAGTCACACACTGAACAGCAGCTCTATTTTTATGTAAACCATTAGCAGGCCTCTTATTGCTCATCTGCAATTGCTGGGTTGCAGGTGACATCACAACATTCTATAACCCTATGCATTTTAATGGGAGATGGAGGCAGGAAAATGACTGTTGTTGATTTGCAGATTTTATGTGTGGTTGGATAGATACAGTAAGGTACCTTGTCACAAAAAAAATAAAATAAATACAAAATCTACATATGGTGTTTTTTGGGGGGTATATTTCTTCCATATAGTTAATACAGATTCCATATAAAATTCTACATAGTTAATAGAGATTTCTGGCCACTGCCCCCTATCTGAGGGTATGACATCATGACATTCTCGACCCTGCGACCCAGCAATAGAAGCAACACAAAAAATAGCTGAGGTAAATTGTAAGAAAATGACTGACATATAGAAGACTAAAAACAGCTGACTGTCAGAATCCTTCACCTACTTCCTGTTCCTCTCCCGTGACCATATAAAGAGAACAGCAATGAGGTACGGTGGGAATAAGGGAGGATAGATCGGCGGCGGAACACGCATGGCCGAGCGTGAAATCACAATGCCTCACAGCAGGTAACACGAGATGGGCGCTGTTTAGAGACCCGCCGCCAAGCATCAGCAACAATGGCAAAATGACTACAGAGGAGGAAGATCATAAAGAATACAACTGTTAGGAAAACGTTCAGCTGCAGAATAAACATGCTAAGCTGTTAGTACTACTGCCGCCCAGCAAGGAGGTGGTTAAGTACATCCTTGTATTGTCGAACATACATCTCTCTAGGTCTAGGTAAAACCATAATTAACACATATCATTGGAATTGTACTGTATAATATCTAAATGCACAATTCACATTTTGACCCCTCAGAATTATAAGGTTCTATCTGACATTTTTGTCAAAATTTAGTTATTTATATATTCCTATATTTGGATACCTAATCTTTATAATAGCAAGTGTTTTGTTCAGTTTAATTCATTTTTGAGCTTTTTATAGGCTATGCAAAAATATAATGTTCTGTCTGTAATATCAAGCCTTGAATATTTAAAGTGGATTAGCAGATAGAACCATATAATTCACTTATTATTGCCATTGCGTTACTGATGGCAATAAACAGAAAATGCATATGACAGCGTTTTCATTGGTAGCTCATCTCAACAGGTTGTTTTTCCTTCCTCAACAGTGTCCGGTCTCAATGTGGCCCTTGGAAAAAATAATTGCCCACCCCGCTCTAGGTGGAATCTGCATGTCCTCCCCGTGTTGCTGTTAGTGCTCTCCAGATACCATGACTTTATGCAAGTGTGTTATAAATACTGTATTTTACAAAAAAAGTGTCAAATGATGGATGATGATTGATATATAAAAATGATATAGTTATATTATTAAAATATATTTCACAACATCATAACACTTAGATGTAAATTCAGCTACATCTAACACTTAGTAAGCACAGTATTAATAGCATAAACACTTGAATATGACAACTTCACCTGCCATCACCCATTACGTGAGCCGAGCCCTGTTTGATTCTTCATACACACAGACACTTCCAAAGACATCTCACTGTGCATGTAGGTCCTCAACATCCAAATGTCAAATAGTCAAGTTTCGATAGACACCTCATCTCGCAATCCATATTCAATTTCTACACCAGTCATGTTTTGGTGACTGCATGTGAATAAAGCGATCTGGCAGGTGCGGACTGACAAGTGACACAGTGTAAGTAAAAGTCTGTGAGGAGATGTGGAGGAGACGTGTCGTGTTTTTGACAAATCTGATTTTTTGGGCTTTATCCTCAGCTCACTTCCTGCTGTTATAAAGTGTGTTCTTTACCATCTCTTCATTGACAACAGGGTTCCATAACACACCCGTGGTGTATTGTAACAAGTAGATTTATGTACTCAATTTTTTTTACTGGATTTTTGGGATTTGTACTTTAAAAAAAAATGTTTTACTTGATTTAGATTTTTCCTGAATTTAATTACATTTGTACTTTGAGATTTTTTTTTTTACTTTATTTAGATTTGTAATTTATAATGATTTGTATTTCCCTCCCATTTAACTTTATTTATTTTAATTTTTAATTGTATCAAATACGACGGTGAAGGTTGTCATTCATCCAGGTAGAGGTCATTCTGAAAGTTGAAAAAGGGCATCTGGACAAGGTTTTGATTATTGAAAAGCTTTCATCTGCCAGTCCAGCAGACTTCTTCAGTTCTGGTTAGAAAGGTTTGTGAGCTGAGATTTATAGGCTGATACTTGGGGGAGTGGTATAAAACTGTTAGATGCCCTAACATTAATATGCTAATAGATATCAGTTGCTAATGGTGCTCTCTCTCTCTATTGAGAGCAACGGATAGGGATTTCCATTAGCATATTAATGGTAGGGCACAAACCCATCTAACAGGTTTATACCACTCCCCCAAGTATCAGCCTATAAATCTCAGCTCACAAACCTTTCTAACCAGAACTGAAGAAGTCTGATGGACTGGCAGATGAAAGCTTTTCAACAATCAAAACCTTGTCCAGATGCCCTTTTTCAACTTTCAGAAAGTCCTGTTGGAAGCCCAAGAGATGAAGCTGATGTGGCTGGTTGTCTGACAAATTTGTTCTGGCCCAATGTACTTTTGCAGCGATTGTGCCCAGTAGAGGGTCCCGTCAAGATGAGGGGCAGCCCACAGAGTCCCTCCAGCAGCCTGCAGAGTCCCTCCAGCAGCCCTGGAGAAAGTCCTGAGGAATGTGACCGACCTTTGTGCTTGGTGGTGGGCCATTCTGAAGTACCAACCCGATGGATGAAGCCAACATGGCCTGCCATTGAACCTATTCTCATTGATGAGGAAGGCGTTGTAGATCCCAGTTTAATGGCCCCTGGTAGTTCTGGCCCCAGCAAAGATAATGATGATGACGACTGGGATGAGCCAAGTGAGGATGAGCCAAATCAGCCATGCCTAAAGCCTTTTGATGAGAACTGGCTATAGAGGAGTTTCCAGATATGAGATGTGCTGATCCAGTGGCATTTGTGTCCATCTTTTTGACGGAGGACTTATGGAAGCTCATTACAAGAGAGACTAATCAATACGGATGACAGTTTTTCACCTCAGGTTTGCTGCTGAAACCGTAGTCAAGATTTCACCACTGGCGTGAAGTGTCTGTGCCCGAGATAAAAGCTTTTATGGCCTGTATCTCTCTATGGGACTGGTAGAAAAGAAATTGAAGACTATTGGACAACGTTTTGGCCCACATCATGCCAGGTCATGCCTTGAATTAGGTTTGAGATGATCCTATCTTTCTTGCATTTTGCTGACAATAAAAAGTTTGTAAGGAGGGGACAACCAAGCCATGATAAATTCTTTTAAGTCCAGACAATAATTGATCTACTGGTCCCTCGTTTTTCATAAGTCTACACACCAGGCAAGGAGCTCTCCCTGGATGAAATGACCATCACATTCAAGGGGAGGTCCGTCTTCAAGCAATATAGCCCCAGAAAGCCAGATAAATATAGCTTCAGAGAATCTGTTTTGAGTGAAAGCAATATGGAGTATGTTCTGCAGTGGTCACCTCTTGGGTCAATATGGGGGGAATGGGCACATGAGTTACATGGATAGCTACTACACCTCACCAACCCTTGCTGATGAGTTGGCACAAAAAGGCATTGGTTTGTGTGGGACAGTCAAATAGGCGGGGGATGCCTGGAGGTCTGTAAAAAGACCAGCTAACTTTGAAGAGAAGTGCCCCATCTATGTTTCTATGAAAGGGCAAACTATTGGCGTGTGCGTGGTATGACCTGAAACCAGTCAGACTGTTGTCCTCGATTCATGGTAACCAGGGTCATAAGGACAAAGAAGAGCAGAACTGGATGGTGGTATATCGACAGAACGCTCAACAAGGACAACAATAACCACTTCATGGGTGGAGTAGACAGAGCGGACCAGAGAATGAAAACATAGTTCCCACATCATTCCAAGAAATGGTATAACCGCATCTTCAATGCCCTCCTCAGCATAAGTGTGGTAAACTACACTGTACACCCAGTGCATTCAATCCCCACACAAGCCAGTCAAGTCCTTCATACAAGCCATCATCAGTGCCTATCTTGTGGGATACAGAGGAAAGAGGAAAAATGGTGGTAGACCTTCAGCTGAGAGAGCGAAACTTCCAGAAAGACTGACAGAACGCCACTGGCTTAGTGAGACCCAGAGCTGGCCTGACTATGTTGTCTGCTCAGACCACTCTCGTTCCATTGGCCATACACACTACAGGTACAGTCGGTGTCTGTCTGTGTCCTGTCCCTTGCAATAAGATATACCATATAAATAAAATACAAAAAGTGTCATTCGGATTTTTGAAACAGCTGAAAAATGTGCCGCCTAAAGGTTTAAACGTGCTGCACATATAAAGTGAGCAAACCGAAAACAAATCCTTTCATTAGTTTTGAAGTAAAGTAGCAATGCAATTCCAGATGGTGCTCCAGATCACTCCCAAAATCTAATCAATTGTTCCTCATGTCATTCTTGAATTTCCCTGAACATTTCATCCAAATCCAAGCAGTAGTTTTTGAGGAAAGTCGCTTACTAACACACAGACGGATACTACTGAAAACTAATTTGAACAAATTTGCACCAGAAAAAAATAAAATAAAATATATACATACAAAATCATACTTTTAAGTCGATAAATTTGCAGATCTAGAATTTTTTATCACCAACTCATGAACAAAAAGCCTTTAAATGACTGTATAGAAAATATCATAATTGGCCAGCTTGTTTTTTAATTTGTAGTATTAGCTGAATATTCTATAGGTTTGGTATATTTTTTCCTGTCAATGTGTTCATGACTGTTAATTAATTAATGGCTAATCAGTTACTATGAGGTAGTCTAATTTGGTTGGACATTTTTAAGCTTAGCAGGACAAAGGTATGTCTAAACTATACTGTATGCAGTCAAATCCAACAGCACAAAATGTCTTGTGAGAGTGAATGTACTACTAGCCATAAGTAAAATCTAGCAGGGTCTGTCTAGCTGGCTAGTGGTCATGTCAACCCCTTCTACGGTGCGTTCACAGTGGATGTGTCTATTTAGTCGCTTGACCTTTTGAAACAACTCGCACAAAAGAAGTGAACTGGTCGCTTCAAACGGAGGCGAAATTAGCTTCTTTCGCTTCTATGAGGGTTGTATGTCAGCTGTCAAAAGGCCTTTCAGTTTGATGAGCTGCGTTCGGGTGTATATGTTGGGCTATAGCACACTCTAGTGGTGCTTTAGCCGATAGCGCCAGTGTTAGACTGTAAAATCACAATCTAGCTCTAAACCTCAGTATATAATAAAGCTCAGACCCTCCTCAGTCAGTCCTGTTGATAACTAGGCCTGTGCGGTCGTCCCCGACAGCAAGGTGTATATCGGCGAAACGGCCCCATACGTCTGCCACAACTGGCACCAACTGGCACCTTAATCAGACTTTGTGTGATTTCTAAGGGTTTTTATATTGTTAATGAGCAATTAAGAGGCCCCGCCTCCAAACCATGACAAACATGGGAAGGGTCTATTTAACTCTTTTGATTTGTCTGGATGTTTGTGAAGAATGTTTTTGAGAAATGTAGTAAATTTCCCTAAAACTACATTCTTTTTTCGCTATAGAGGAAATTGCCATCATATTGGCCAGATGTGTTCAGGGCATGGCGGTCTTTAGGTGTTCAGGTTTGAGGCTAATCGGTCAACAGGTACAGTGATTCGTCAACGCGTCACTGCCCACAAAGTCTGGCTACTGATTGGTTATCGCGTTGCGACATGTCACCAAAGTTTAGATTGTTCAACTCATTCTCTTCTCGTGTTTCACGTCGCGTGTTTCACGTTGCGTGTTTCGCATCGCTTGTTTTGTGCAAATTACATGGATTGTGTAGCCCTTTTTGCATCTATGATGCCGCAGGACAACTTTACATAGACTTAACATTGACATCAGTTGCTCTTGTCGCGTCTGGTGTGAACGCATCTTTAGACAGCAACAGAGGCTTTATGTGAAACACTAAATGCCATGATGCACTGATCAGAATGCAACATGAGACACTGTTCAGAATGCAACATGAGACACTGATTAGAATAAAACAGGACTTACGCTGGACACACAACCTTCTTGCCTTTCTTTCCCTTTTTGGCGGACTCTTTTGCTGCAGTAAAACCACTCAAGCACAGAGCAATGAGCAGAAGAATCACAGCATTCTCAGCAGCCACCATGGTCCTGCAACAAACGAGAGCATTTATCAAAGGCTGAGTTCAAGTTTTTATCACAAATAATTATAATAAATGATAAATATTATCAAAGGTCTAGTCCATAAGTCTCCTAAAAGAAGATAAAGTTAAACATAAAAATGGTTAAAATTGACTATCTGACCCTGTTTTATGAGTAAAGTAGGTTGTCTGTAGTCTGTGGAGGCCAGGGGAGGGACTTAAGTAATACTCCACTACTATATGGTGAAAGTGGTAACCCACAAACTCTGATTTGATGTTGCTATAGAGGCCAGGGGAGTGACAAAGTAAAATAATAACTTGAAAGCACTTGGAGAAAGCAGACCTCCGTTAATGTAGCAAATGTCCCGTATATGCACTCTTAAAACTGCAACAGCTACTTCCAAGTGTTCCTCCCTTCTCAGCTTCTTTAGCATGGTTTTATTAGACTATTACTGTTGTTTTTTTGGTTTTGGTAATTTCTCATTGTTTGAATTGTCATTAATAGAAACAAAGAAAGAGAAGTCACTATTTTACCATTTTCTCTGGAGGGGTGACCAGTCCCACAGAAGGTTCCATTTAGAACAGTATATTTTAGGAGTGCATATGGATAATCATGTGGATCCAATTTTTAAAATAATTTCTCATGAATGGGACAGACATTTGAGGCTGAAAAGTAAAGGGTTAGTTAAAGTATGTTTTTATTTTAATTTTCTAAAAAGAAAAACTACACCTTTAAGGCCATGCTTGTGGAGAAGGTCATAGAACCAAATCTTTATTTCTGGAGCTCACAGTGATTTGTGACGGTGGACGATTTACCACACTGAAGCTATGGGCCAGACAGATGGATAAACTAAGCTCTCCAATAAACCTTCCAGCCCAGTGTCAGCCTGCAGAGGGTGGGCCAGTGCCTCTGAAGGATGACATTGACAGACTTGACAGTTCATCACAATGTGGAATGAAGAACTCCTTCAGGTGCATCTCTTAAAGGTTTCACATGTTTGTCCATATCTGAGTTTTAATGGGTCTAAGGATAAAGGTGTAGTAAATATAAGAAAAACAAAATGCTTATATCTGACCCGATTGTCTAAGTCGTCGGTAGAGGCCATGGGAGTGTAGAAAGTAAAAAAGTTTGTGGGTTATCAGTTTGAACAATAGCTGTAGGGGCCAGTGGAGGGACTAAAGTAAAAACAAGATTTTTTTGTAGTAAATGTAGTGATGGATTAGGTTGATATTGTGCTTTATTAATTCACATCACAGTCACACACTGGTGGTGGTTACTTACCTTTGTAGCCACAGCTGCCCTGGGTCACACTGACAAAAGCGTGGCTTTCATTCTACGCAAATGGCCTCTCTGACCACCATCAAACCAATTACACAACCACATTCTTTCAATGTGGGTTAAGAGTCTTGCCCATGGATGCAACACAGGACGACCACTCTACTGCGAACAATTTTTGTTTTGTTCAGGTTTTTCCAAGTCAGTTTTATTGTTTTACATGATACAACTAGGCCTGTGCTGTCATCCCCGACTGCAAGGTGTATATCGTCGAAACGGTCCATACGTCTGCCCCATACGTCTGCCCCATATGTCTGCT
>JAVQKC010002026.1:0-11954 GCA_036025475.1 Philypnodon macrostomus
TTTGTATGTGCAGCACTTTGGTCGACTGTGTTGTTTTTAAAGTGCTCTATAAATAAAGTTGGATTGGATTGGATTGGAAGACAGAACTCGACAACAAACAAAGGTATCATTACCACAGTCTCTGTGCCCACAGACTGGTTTCATCAAAAATTTTTTGTAGCACATAAGAAGGACAAAGAGGAGATAAAGCTGTGCATTAACCCTAAAGAACACTGCTTTATAAAGACCCTGCTACCCAATGCGCAGCATTGAAAAAGTTGCCACCCAAATGTCAGGTGCATCTATTTTCAGTGCTTGATGCAAAAAGTTCATTTTGGCAAATAAAGCTTGATCACAAGTCATCAATGCTGAATACATTTAGCACACTTTTCGGGCGCTATAGGTTCTTGCACATGCCATTTTGCATCAACTCAGCAAGTGAAGTTTTCCAACTCTCAATGGAACAGATTTTGCAGGTTACCCTTGTGCTATCATAGTGGATGATATTGTGGGAGGTTGTGATGCTGCAGAACATGACGCTAATCTAAAGAAAGTGCTTGACCGTGCACGAGAGATTGAACTCAGACTAAACACACAGAAGTGTAAATTTCATCTTGACCAAGTTTTCTATGTGAGACACATGTTCACAAAAGAAGGCCTTAGAGCTGACCCCACAAAGACTGAAGCTATCACAAACATGCCAGTTCCTCAGGACCCCCTTGCCATACAATGTTTCCTAGACATAGTGAACTATCTCGGGAAGTTCATCCCAAATCTCAGCAACATAGCAGCACCACTCAGACTGGTGCTGGAACACCTCAAGTCATGCTTATCCAGCTCACCAGTCCTATCCTACTTTGATGTGAAAAAGCCAGTAACATTAACCTGCAATGCATCACATTATAGACTGGGTGCTGCATGCTTGCAAGATGAAAAGCCAGTGGCATATGTGTCTCGCTCACTCACAGACACAGAAACACGCATGCACAGATTGAAAAAGAACTGTTGGCAGTAGTTTTCACATGCACCAAGTTTAGAGACTACATCTATGGGAAGACTACTACTCGTTACAATCCTAAAAAAGCCGATTCACACTTCCCCGGCTCGTCTGCAGAGGATGTTACTGCGGTTACAAGCCTACGACAGCACTAGTCTACAAGAAGGGTAACCACATGTACCTCGCTGATACCATGTCACAAGCCCCAAGCAGCAGTGTTTCCTAAACAAAAAGTGCAAAGGACAACTTTGAAGTAATGTCTGTCAGTTACATCTCCACTGCAAGGCTGGAGGAGCTACGAGCCCACACAGCAAGGGACCAAGTCCCCCAAACTCCCAGCACTGTGATTCACAATGGTTGGCTCAACAAAAAATGTCAAGTTCCCCTCTCTGTTTGTTAATTTTTCTGTCATCCCAGACTCCCTACAACATGAATACATCAAAATCATGCACAGAGGCCACCCAGGCTTAGAATTTAAAGAGTAGAGCCAGAAGCACAGTATTTTGGCCAGAAATGAACAAAGACATTACAAAAGAACTGCTTTCCTGTTCAGTATGTAACAGCACCCTACTCTGCACCAGCAGAAGGAGCCCCTACAACCACATCCAGTTCCTGTCTTGCCCTGGTCTACAGTCGCCATGGACATGTTTGAGTGGCATGGGCAACAATACATGGTGCTAGTTGACTCATACTCAGGGTGGTTCGAAATTGACCTTCACGGGACACGTCTTCAGCAGCTGTACTCACAAAGCTAAAGAGATATTTCTCTGTCCATGGTGCACCTCACACCTTAATTTCCAACAACACAAGGCAGTACACCAGTCAGCATTTCAAAGAGTTTGCTGAGCAGTGGGACTTTGTTCATATACCCACAGTCAAACAGACTAGCTGAACGGGCAGTCCGCAGCACCAAACAACTAATGGCAAAGTCTCATTGAGTCGGGACAGATGTTTTCCTCAACTTACTAAACATCAGAAATGTTCCTTGTAACAAAACATTAGGCTCACCAGCTGAACGTCTAATGTCCAGACAGACGCATTCAACTTTTCCTGTTAACAGCACACTGCTAGTGCCAACCCCAAAGAATGCTAAGCAGATCTCTACCAATCTCTAACACAAAAAGAAAAGACACAGTCATACTATGACACCACAAGTCGCCCATTAAAGCCGCTTGCAGAAGGACAGGTCATCAGGTTGCAGACCACCAAAGGACACGACTGCCTTGGCACAGTAAAACAGGTATGTACAGAGCCATGCTCTTAAATCATTTAATTCAAGGGAGGCGTCCCCCGGCCCCCTCGACCAACATTAAAACCCTTAGAAATCACACAATGTCTGATTAAGGAGCCATTTGTGCCAGACGTATGGGGCCGTTTCGCTGATAAATACCTGTTGGGGACGACAGCACGGGCCTAGTTGTGTAAAGGCTTTTGTGGAATATCTGTTGAAACATTATTTGTGTTGTAAGTTAAGGGTTAGCAGTTTGTTAATGTTTGAAGTATGCTTGATGTATTTTCCCTCAAAAGCCCTCATTATCTGCAAAAAAACTGAGCCCTATGTGAGTCATGCATAATTGTCTTAATACTAGTTCTGATTTTATTTTTATGACTGTACCCGGCCAAAAGGTGTTGTACTGCAGTGGAGGCTAGTATTTGGTGTACTACATGTGTTGCCTTTAACATTGTATTTCCTCACACTGATATCAATATACGTGAGGTTTTGTTTAAACATCAGTCCAGCAGCACAGTGGATCTAGTGTATTCTGTCTCAACAGGAGGTTGTTTTTAAACTCCAGAGTATCAACCAGACAACACCCCATGACCCCACTGCTACCTCTCCAGCTCAGCCTGCCTCCCGCTTCCAAATCCCATCCATCTCTTCTCTGCTGGAGATGAAGCCCACAGGTAAACACACTGCTCTTTGACTGCATTGGAGTATCAGGCTTTTGTCTTAGACATACTGCATACTGCAACATGGAATTTTGTTATTATTTGAGTCAGTATTAATTAGTTATTGTGAAATCAACATGGATGAAAAGTAATACTGGATGTAAAGATGAACAAAACTGTTAGGTCTCATTTTTGTGTCCAAGATGCTGAACACCTAAACCCCCCTCTGAAAGTTTATGTATGTAAATTTGTTGATAGATATAGATATATCTATATCTCTATCTCATCTCTATAAATAAATACAAAATAAATAAATCAATCTGTATGGTGCTTTTAGCATGTGGGTATCCTCTAATAATTTCTGGGTTTGTGTACAGACAACGCCATTAGTAGCCCTACAGTGAAGAAAAAGAAAAAACAGGTGCGCTTCGGAGAGCCGCTGCCACCGGAGCTGTTTGATAAAACCCTGCCTCCCAGTACACCACTACAGAAGGGAGGCACTCCAGCACGGGCCGCTACACCTGGAGGGGCCCTAAAACTACAATCATTGCTTAAAACGCCTCAAAGAGACGACTCTCCGACCACACAACCCCAAAAAGAGCTCTACTACAGCCCCTCTATGTTTGGGGCTTCTCCAACACTATCACTGCCTCGCAGTCGCAGGATGGTATCCACTGGAGAGGACGGTGACGAAAAAGATGGAAAGGTACACACCCAAAACAACTTAATATAATATATATACTGGAGCCTTTGAGCTTTTTACATTTGTTTGTTTTTTTAGATTCCTTTCCCTTCAGAGGAGATTGAAAATGAAGCAGCTGCTGAAGGTTTAAAATAATTGTTACGTTGTGGATTCTGTGGTCTGTTTAGCTCGATTATGTTCTCACAGTTCTTGTTTTTCTTAGAGTGTTTCTTCACTCAGCCACTGAATTTGGATGCAGCTTTCAATGAGGAGTCTGAGTCTCCCATTGAGACTGGTTTGTTCATTCATATTTATTTGACACAAAAATATTAAAATATATGTTGTTTATTGTGTGCATTATGTTTCCTGAATATATATTTGTATCTTTCTCAGAATGTGAAACTAAAGCACAAGAAACAACCTTCTCATTGGATATCCTGCCTCCTGAGCTAGTGAAAGAAGAAGAGAAGCAGCCTCAAACAGACAGTGAAGTAACAGCCTCTGGCAGAAGCAGCAAAAGAAGGGGAAAGGTCTGATTATTTTCCCTCTGAGAAATCTTTGTGGTCGTATCTATTCTGTTTTTACAATAAAATACACAATGCCACGCAGCATACAGAAAAGTCAGTTATTAGCCAGGAACAGCTATTTACCTCTTCTGTATTTCATTCATGAACCAAAAGCCATTAAACCTCTCCTTTTTACAGGTGACACACAATACAACGGGGACTCCTGCTCGCTCCAGCGGGCAAAAAAGAAAGGTCTGCCATTTCAAAAAATTTCTCTCATCTTGGTCTTAGAAATCTCAATTTATCTGAAAAGATAGTCTTTTTAATAAGTTAGGGTTATAACATGTTCCATCTAATGCGCTGTTTAATTTCACTGAATCTGAGCTTAATCACGTGAATGATTTCCACTTTGTGTGAGAGAGGGTGGTAAAGAGACAGTACTATCCTTATTCCACTGTGTTCCCTCAGTTGCCAGAGGAGAGTGAACCAGTGAAGAGGTCGACGCGCACCACTGCCAAGACGGCCTCTGGGAAGATGAAGGTGAGCTGGCTGAGCCTGCTCTTTTGATTTCTTTTTTTACACTACTTCATATGGATGTACTCTCTTCTCACTGGGAGGTACTCGCCAAGCTGATGGCTGCACAATCTGATTAAAAGTAACTTTGACCTGCCAAGAGCCAGCTTGAGTAATAAGTCCTGTTGGGCTATTTATGCTGAAAAGAGTATTATAGTAACACCGTGTGACTTAAGTTTTTATTTGCACAGTTACAAACTCATTCTGTGTTCTCTATTCTCAGAAAGGTGTTTATTGCCACGTACGTGAATGGTACTTGGTGCAAACATAAAACAAAAAGTATTGTGGCCTGACAGCATTTGTTTAAAGTAGGATTTTCATCAGTGACTGTGCCAACTGTCTGAGCCTGCTGCTGAGTAATGTAATATTTCAGGCTTCAGTAAATGCATTTCAATTATTCATATTTTTAAGATTATAATCAGCATTGTCTTTGTCCTTTATGTTTGTTAAAGACCCACTATGTTATCTTCCAGCATTGGCAGCTACTAAAATGATAATAAATGAGAATCATATAAAATGTATTATTATAGCATTTAGACAGTGTTCTTTGCTGCAGCTGCTAAGTGTGTGATTCATCACATTGGATATTGTATTATATAAACTGGTGCAGGTAGATGTCATTTGTCATACTACATCATACTTGGTTTAACAGGCTTCAGGCTTTAGGACTGTCATTACTATCTTCAGTGTCTATTAGACAGCTGTGCCCTAGTTACATCATAGAATCACTTTGTCTTTCTACAGTTGTCTGATTATTAAGTGGCCATATGTGCTCTTTATGATTATTTGATTTTTACAGACAACCACAGCAGCTCGGCGTTGGAACAAGAAAGTGGACCGCAGCCTGTATGGATCTCGAGAATATGCCTCTAAGACCCCCATCCTCAGCCCAATAACAGAGAGGCTGTCCTTTGGTCTGTCTAAGACGGGTAAAATAGTCTCTGACCTGTTACACAGCACAATTACCTACGAGTACAGGGGGCAGTTTTAGCATTACTCTTAATTGTATTAACAATTTTTTTTATTGCTACATGTTTGCAATACATCTTACTCAGAGCACATCTGTTCAAGAGCTGGGCAATGGTACAGAAAAACATTGCGTGTTTAGCATGAATACTCACGCTTATTTCAGGACACAATGTCACTCGTTGGCATTTGTAGAAGGTTTAATTTAGTAAAAGTCCAGTATTACAGCTTATTCTTAAACACCTCAATAATCTATAACCATTATCATATTTGAATCAGCATGAGCACTGTGGATGCAAAGGTTTTCTTTCATACTTCAGCTAAAATGTTTATGAATGTCTTTTCTTCTTGGCATTTAAAAAGAAAATGCCTGTTTGTGTCTTTTTTTTTTTGTCTGAATAGCCCCAAACCAGGAGCCTCGCCTGGACCCTAGCTGTAATGGAAAATCAGTCAGCGGTGACCCAACGACTGAGGCAGCGAACCGCACATCAGAGACGGGTGACACTGCAGTCCTAAACGCCTCTACAACTCCTGAAGTCTGTGTCTCATTTCCTATGGGCAGTAAAGAAAGTGGTGGGCGGAGGAGCAGGAGGCTGTCTGGGTCAAAGGTTAGAGGGAAAGCAGTCAAGGGAAGACGGGGTGGTCATAATTGTGACCAATCAGACGAGAAACTACATGACAAGACTGAGGAGAATGCAACTGTGAACTGTGAAAATGAGACAAACATTGAGAAGTTGGTTGAAGCGCAGTCAAATGAAACTAAATTTGACAATCATAAACTTTGCCCTGCCAGTTCTTTAGATACACAAAGCGCAGAGTTGGAAGCTCCCATCGTATTTGATTCACCAGCACCAATAGTTTCTGTGATTGAAGTATTGACACAAACAATGTCAGTATTAAAAGAACAGAGCCTAGATGGTCACCCAGAAGAGGACAAGATGAACCATGAAGTGGAGAAAGTCCAGAGAGACCAAACGGTTAACCAGCAAGACAATAACCAGTCAAGCTCTGACAGTCAAGAAGACACAGTGGCAACCCAACTGAGCCTTCCTCCGTGGCAAGCTGACTTTAACTTTGAGGATGTGTTTAAACCAGTGGCCAGCAGAGGGCAGCGTTCAGTGCGCCGCAGCCTGAGAAACAAGAGCAGTGCAGATGATTGCAGTGGGGGACTGGCCTGGCTTCCCCGTACCTCTCCAGAGTTAATCAAAGAGTCCCGTAGGAGGACAAGGGGACGACGACATAGCGCCGCCCTCACTGCTCTGGCCCCTGAAGTGACACAGCCATGATTATTAATGGGACTATTTAAGCTAACTACGTGGGACTGACTGTGAGTCAAAGGAGTTCACTGGCTTTGTGCGGGTCTCATGAAATTAAATGAAATATTTTACCCAAGAACAGCCTGTTTTATTTCACATTACTACAGTTGCATTAAACTAGTATTGATGCTTTTGTTCCCTGTGAATTATTTTCAGTTTACCAAGTACCGTAATTTGTTGCCAGTTTTTCTCAGTAACCCGAGTCAGTCAATACGGTGAGAGTCCAATCATCTCTGCTGACCACCTCCGGATCAATACCCACCACTGAGGCTGGTAATCAGTGCATCTTCAGCCGTGCTCGACAATGGCAATGGATGAAGCACTTCAGAGTCAATACTTTGTGCATAGATGAAGATATCCTACATTTTCCAGCTGCCAGGCCTGGCTGGGTGTTTCTAGATTAATGGAATAATTATTAGCAGAGAAAACTGCTTCATACTGATGTGTCAAATTAACAAGCAGGAGTCTGTTTATTTGTGGCTTCAGGGTATTCTGTCGTTACTCGAATCTTAAAGATGACCACTGTTTATACAGGGTTTGTGTGTGGTTTTAATAAAGATTTTTATTACTTGGTAAAAGAATAACTAGTCTTTCAAATGACTTTAGTTGAAGGTTGTTCTCCAATACTGAACATGCCTTTGCTAGGCTCTTTGATACTGATTGCTTTGGTTGTTGTTATAGACAGCATAATTCAATGAAATGGTGTTCATTTAAAGTGATGGTTTATATTCATTTGCCTGGAACTCATCCAAGTAATAAAACAGCCACTGCTCACAAATGCATTGTCCCAGCGGTGTGATCAGTTCAGAACTAGAACAGTAGCTTTCCCCTCACATCCTAAAGCACTTTGCCATAACTACAAGCATGAAGACATAAATTATTATTGTGATCTACGTTTTGACTTCAGCCGAATGTCTGGAAGTAAATTGATCCCTAACCTCACTTTAAACTGTTTCGTCTTTACTGCCTTCATCGATCACACTATGGCGGTAACAAATTGAGTTTCAAATTTTGTTCACTTAAAAAAAGGCTCCTAGACTGATGCATGGTAGTAATCTATCCATCACGGTGTAATTGACTGGCTGCTTTTACATCAACTCTGTCACTTGACTGAAGGACACTAGAGGTTTCCGGCTGCAGTGTCTGTGCCAAGGTCTTAGTCTGAAATATTTTTGGTCCATGCAGTGGAGCTGGTGCACCATCTAGTGGTCATGATGAGAAAACGTTTACAGCTGCTCTTCTGCTGGCAAACTGACAAGAAAAAAGATAAAAGATGTTAAAGTGTTATCTTAAAGAAGGAAGTCTCGTACTAACCCTCTGAGCTGTAAAAGGAATGGAGATAGTCTAAGATCTGTTTCTGTATTATGACTCACTTTTCCGCCTTTGTATAAAGATGGCAATTACAATTTTACTCCAGAACTTGGTAGAACATTTACTTGTAGTACCTTATCTAAATCAGTTGATTTTGTAGAGAGAAAAGTATTTTAAGTCCTTCTGAAGTAAACAATACTTTTTATTTTAACTGAAGTTCCCTTCTGGTCTCATTATTCTATAATATAGATTCTGACTACTTCCACCTCTTGCTTTCTTAAACACGTCTAACTAGGGGTAGTCTTTTGAATAGGCGTTTTTCAAAGTCTGCATGTCTAACTCTAAACGCCAGCACCTCTTAAAGTGGGTGTGGGGTTTCTGTGCGCGAGGGTGTGAAGCCCAAAGGTCCTATCCTCTCCCTGGCAGACGGGCATACAGAAGACGGCTTAACACAAGAACAATGGGGTCCTTTGACCAAAAATGACGCCCCCAAGACATGTGGCCTCCTGTCACCGTGGCAACCCCCTATGGGACAAGTGAGCCGGACTGACAGCTGGAGGAGGAGGACTACTACTACCCTCACAAAAATGGAGTCTATTTCTTTGCACTGAATCTTGCTCTATATATTATCCCACTCAATCTTGGGGCGCTGTGTGTAAAAAGTAGGTTACATCTCATTTACAGTATCATGTGATTGACCTTATGGGCAGTCTACACAGCCTCTAAATCCTCGAGGCATAAAAGACACTTCAATAAATCCTGGCTTTATGACCCTGTGTAATAAGAGAGCATTGATCTCATTGACAAATATGGGCCTCAAGCACAAGATTTCACACTGAATGTACACCTGATTTTACGGCTCATTTTAAAATGCTTTCTGGACACATACAATAGGGGGCATAATCGGCTTCTTGTACTGCCAGATTTACTACTTTTTTTCTCTTTCAATTAGTTAATTAGTGGATGAACGGTATTAAGCCATCCCGCTGCCCTAGTCTTCAGACACATCCCTATGTTATTGATGCTATTTAAGCCCCTCCATGGCTTTCCTATTGGGCCAAAGACCGCAGGAGCTCAGCGAGAAAACAAAGACTGGACAAGAACAGGAGCTTGGTCTAGTTTCATGGTTTGTTTTGCTCTCTGCTGTGTTTGCATTCGCCTGCTGAAAATGTTTGAAACTGGCAAATAAGGCTCTGCTTCAAAGTTTCAAAACGTGCCACACGGCTATACTCGCATTGTATCTCAATTCATCTATGCACACATGGGGACCAGCAGCAGCGGAAACAGAGACAGCTGACATCCTGTTTGTGTCAGGAAGCCACAGGATTTATGGTTGAAAACATAACATCTCTTTTTGATGATAGGCCTGGGCTGCAGTACTTACATGTGCCTAACAACAATGTACTTGCAAGAGAAAGTTCCGGATTTGAGCAGGGCTTATTTCAAAACTAGTATCAGTAATAGTTTCATAAAATTATGACATTGTATTGACAAGCTTTATACTGCATGTATTTTATAGTCTGTTTTACCGTTTCAAGTAATTTACACAATTGAGACCTTCAAATTAACGGAGCTTTTCAAGTACAGTATATTTAACCTCCCGTGAACTCAGGTTACTGTTCTGACCCACCAGTTAAAAACCACTTGCCTAGAAATACAATACCGTAAAAGCCAAATTGAATGAGAGAAAACAGTCTAATTGTGAAAATAAATAGTTAAATAATGTGTGATGACTAGTTTTCACAATTTTCTATCATGTCCAATGTTTATATGTAAATACATGCAATTGGTAAGTACCTCTAGGCACAAACAGTAGTATGTGTCATGTTAAAGTAGGATGTGAGTAAGAAGTGACACATCAAAAACATACCTGCATGGAGCTCCAAAGCGTTTGGGCACGTCTCAACTTGATTTGACTGATGTGAACGTTGTCAGCAGATGAGAAGAAGTGTGCCTTTCCATATTATCGGTGCAGTAGACTGTAGTAAAGTGAATGTGTGGTGCAATGAAAACCAACAAATCTCTTGCTATACCTAATGAGGCATGTCATTGGGTTATTGTAATGTACTGCAGCAAATGTAATTCTAGTGAAATGGATGGATACAAGTCAAATAAATAAAAACTTTGGTATATTACCCCCATTTACAAGATTATGCTTTCAACAAAATGAGTTAAAAAAGTAACGGTCAGACTTTGATTGTTTTTTTCAGCAGTAAAGAAAGGAAGATTTTTTTGTAGTAAATCTTTCTATAGACAAGATATAAAATTAAAATATTAACCCCAGCCACAAGGGGGCACTAAATAAACCAGTTGGTAATTTTATTGGCATCTTATGATAGAATAGAATATGTCAGAGAAAGACAATGCCTTGTTTCTAGTTAGTTTTTTTATTAGTAGTATTCGTAAGTATTGAGTTAATAATAATAATGCATCAGTTTTATACAGTGCTTTTCTCAATACTCAAAGATGCTTTACAATTACATTATTCATTCACTCCTCAGTCACACCTGCTTGTGGTGTAGCCACAGCTGCCCTGGGGCACACTGACAGAGGTGTGGCTGCCATTCTGCTCCTACAGCCCCTCTGACCACCACCAACCACCAATCACACAACATTCATTCATAGGCAATGAGGATTAAGTGTCTTGCCCAGGGACAACAACGACAGTATTCTCTCGGGTGGGGATTCGAGCTGGCTACCTTCTGGTTGGCCACTGCCGCCCCTAGGTTAACCCTACTTTGTAATTATGTGCTATTTCTCCATCTCTCAACCACTGTAAGCAAGGATAAAGTACTCTATTCCCTGTGATGTGAACTTGACAACTCAAAACTAAGGTATAACTCTGGCCAACCATCAAAGAACAAAATGCTGTACAGCAAACCCACATCAGAAATGCACAATAACTTTCAAAAACCCTGTCCAGCTGAGACATTGAACTCCTGGGTGGTAGAGAAGTCAACACATCCAACATCATCATCACCATATCCCTAGAGGCCGATATACAGCCTGCCCTGGCAACAGCAAGACAAGAAAGTATTGCAGTTTCTTGTGGAGATCCCAATAGAGCTGCTCTCTCTTCAGCTCTGTGTTCAACTGTGTAGAAGGGCACTGAAGGCAGCTACTACACACTCTGCGAAGGGGCCTTGGAGACTTATGTTAAGAAGAGCTACAAACAAAGCTCTGCCGGAGAAGCGAAGAATACTCTCAATGTGAACCCAGGCTCTATACATGTGAGCTTATTTAAGATTAAACAGAATTTATAAATGTGTTTCTGCAAGGGTAATTATTTTCTAGTAAGTGAGAGTGGGAGGACTCTCAGAATAGTGTTGGGGCCTCTAATAAGCATCATCAAGGGGTGATTTTTCTACAGCTTGTGAGCACCTATGTAAGCCCTGCAAGGACGTTTCCATAAAAAAAACTGAATGTAAACTGGTAATATATAAATTATTATGTTCTAAAACATCCTAAAGCTTCATACATGGTTGTGTCAGGAATGAATGTGCTGCTTTTTCCACCAACTTCTCCTTGAGTAAAAATTGGAGCTGTATGTATGTGCAGTATGTTTGGTGGTGGTCAGAGAGGCAGTTTGTCCCTGTATGGCTGCTTTTGCCATAAACCTGCTGCATCCATACACACATATTGAGCTCTCTCAGCACAAGGACCTCATCCATCAGTCCTGGACACATCTATAGCCTGTCCGTCCTGGGAGTGGATCCCTCTATCATGTGGTTCTC
>JAVQKC010002030.1:0-11413 GCA_036025475.1 Philypnodon macrostomus
ACGCGAATCATAACAAAACAACAGCGTGTGCTTGGATGGGGACTTGAGCCCCCGACCCTCATCACACTTGTCCTATAGCCCACAAATCTACCGGGGGTCACTTTCGAGCGTGACGGAGGCAGGCAGTGGGTCGCGGAGAGCGAGGGCCGTTCGGCGCCGCTTGCGGCTTTAATTATTATTATTATTATTAATTATTATTTGTAATACTTAATAGTTTGAACACTGGCATTGTTACAGTAAAAATGGCAGTGAAGAGCAGCGCATAACTTATCATATCACAATTTGATTTTTTTATTGCCATATCACCCACTCCTATAGGTCAGAGACCAGGCAGCTGGGACCAGGTACAAAATCAACCTAATAATCTGGAAGCATCAAGACACTGTTCAGGATGTACCCCGCCTAAAGCCCATAGTCGACGGGCTCCAGTCCTGATCAAAATAGACAGATAAGGATGAACGAATATAAAATGTCATCAATGAATCAAAGCGGGGGAAGAAAGCAGAGCAATCCAGTAGAGTAGAGGACCCAGGGGGGCACCCTCCACCTAGAGACCAATCAGCCTTAATCACTGGCCATACACAGACAAATGTTCAAAGTGCACCCACCTTTAAGAGAACTGTAGCTGCTTTTACCCCAGAGAACAATTTAGCGGAGGCATGCCCCATAAGCCAGTGCTGGAGGGAGAGAGATCTAACGATATCCCGATTAGTGCTGGATTTGTGGTTTTCCATATGGGAACACGTTGGTAGGTGTGAACCCCCTCCCGAGGCCTGTCAGGGGTAATTGTTTAATGGACGGGAATGCTGTCCCAAATCCTGACACAGAGGAGGAATCACACAAGTATTTAGATATATCACAATGCCTCGTGTCTTTGAGGGATCTGCGGCTTCAGATGTCCTCAGGCCATTGGTATTATACTGGAGTCTTTTGAGGAAGGCTTTAAAGGAATGGCTTGGAGCAAAGTAAATATAATAGAACAGTCACTGGACACTTTATTAAGTAGTTCTAATCAGTCTATCACATCAAGTCAGTGGATTTATACACTAATGTTCAAGACAAACAGGCTGAAGTTCAAACCGAGCATCAGATTAAAAATAAATGTGATAGGAGTAAATATGGTGTAGATGCTGATGGACTGTTCTGAGTATTTCATATATTAATGGAGGTTTTCGAAAAGCAGCCGTGTCCAGGGATACCAATAAATGCTTTGAAAAAATACAATATCCTTTAAGCAGCAGTTCTGTGGGCAAATATACTGTGTTGATGCCAGAGGTGAGAGTTTGGTTTAAGATCTAAAGAAAGGCAATATTAGTTCTGTTCTTCTTAAGAATGTCATCATCTTCAACCGCTTATCCAGAGCTGGATCGGGGAAGCATCAGTGTAAGCAGAGATGCCCAGATTTCCCTCTCCCCAGACACTTCTGCCAGCTCTTCAGGAGGAATACCGAGGCGTTCCCAGGCCAGGCGAGAGACATAGACCCTCCAGCGTGTCCTGGGTCTTCCCCGGGGTCACGTCCCGGTGGAACGTGCCTGAAACACCTCCCCAGGGAGGCATCCAGGGGGCATCCAAAACAGATGTCAGAGCCACCTCAACTGGCTCTTCTCGATGCGAAGGAGCAGCGGCTCTACTCTGGGCTCCTCCTGAGTGACCGAGCTTCTCACCCTCTCGCTAAGGAAGTGCCCGGCCACCCTGCGGAAGAAACTAATTTCAGCCGCTTGTCCCCGCAATCTTAAGAATGTGATATTGGCAAAAATGTATTAGGTTAATTATTTAATCAGTATAGATTTATAACAGCTCTTGATGGCATCATAATGACATGGAGTTTAGCACTGTGGCCTCTGGGTGGGTTTTCTCTATAATTCAGATTCCGTTGAAATCCCATCTGGCACCAAAAAATAATGTTTTTTTTTATATTTTGACCAATATAACAAAAAATTATAAATGTAATGAAAAAAGAGTAAAGCATTGGCACATCCTGCAGTTGCAATGAGATTTGTTGGCACAAGGTTTGTACATAATGTTAGTCTGCAGTGAATATAAACCAGTCAGCAATGAGCTTAGGCTTGCATTGTTTTTGGATTGTAGGCCTTTCCTTTTGGTAAGATGACCAACTGGCCCTCCCATAGATCTCCATTCAAATGTATTTTTGTAAAGTTCTGAATTTTGATTAGTTGAAACTGGAGCACGGGGGACAAGAGCTTTTCTAAACTGGGTCAAATTTGTCGGGGCTCGGGACAAAAATCAAAGAAATGGGGCAGTAAAATTGGGACACTGGACTATCCAAAGCTTTGAGCAACATTTCGTTTGCTTTATGAAGATAGACCTTAAGTTGTACCTAATAAAGTGGCCTCATAATGTCAGCTGCTGGAGCCTCATATTGTCTGGCCGCTGCTGTTAAAGGGGAGTTTTCCCCCACAGAACTTCTGCTATTTTCATATGGACTAGCATCTTAAAAAACAAAGACTTATACATATAGGTAAATGCTGACCAAGATCCAGGCATAAAATCTGGATTGGAGTCAAATTCAATAGACAACGTTCTGTAGCGGGACAATAATAAAGTATACCTTAATGTTACTGAACCATTAATGTTACCATGATGTTAGTGAACCCATGTTAAACAGTTAGTAGCCTAGTTGTAACGACCG
This sequence comes from Philypnodon macrostomus, assembly GCA_036025475.1. NCBI lineage: Eukaryota > Metazoa > Chordata > Actinopteri > Gobiiformes > Eleotridae > Philypnodon > Philypnodon macrostomus. Next base: position 2,651 of record JAVQKC010002030.1, read on the forward strand.
TATTTGCTCAGCAGATGGCGCCAGACTCCTTGGAGGACAGGGGCGCAGTTGTCCCGGGAGCTGTCTCTTCAGCACCACATCCTCAGCAACAGTAAGTGTGCTCTGTGGATATAGGGACATATTTACCATCTAGAAATACACTAAACATTGAAATAGGCTCCAATGACTCGCGTGTGTCCTCTGCAGTGCCAGTCACATTTGCCTGTTGGCTGCGAGTCTAATGCAGTCTTCTAACGCCAAAAAACGCACGGAGCGACTGGGAAAAGTGAGATTATTTCAAAGCTCCTGCTGCAACAATTGGATCGCGCGATATTAGCTGAGACATAAATCTCATGCGGTCTGCACAAAGGGTATAGGCAGAAGCAGCGGCAGAGAGGCGGCGAGGGGAGAGGAGAGAGCCAGGCAGGCACACGGTCCACCCCCTCCTTCCGCCCCCTATCCACAACAAACGCGCACAGACGGATTTAAAACATCTTTAATAGGCGCATCCATCGCTGCGGCACACTGTGGGGCCTTTGAAGGCACAGTCTACGCACACGAGCCGATAGATAGTCCAAATAACCCAACAGCGGCGCGCACAGGCTCCATGTACTGGGACTCTATTGGACATCGTGACACACCAACGTTTTGATTGTGTAATAGATTTTTCCCACCGTAGAGGAAGAACAGCAAAAGAGATAAGGAGGCGGTGGAGGAGGGGGATTGCAACATTCAACGCCGTGATTTTCCTCGCTGTTTCATGGCGCAAGGGCTACGTCTAGAGCAGAGACGACCGTGCTAACACTATTGCTGCTACTGCTGGGTGTGATTTTGCCCCATCCTCTTTCTCCTCCTCAATCCCTCCTTGTTTATCGAGCAGCCGGGGAGAAGCACCAAGCCACGCCACCACCACCAGCAGCCGCCTGTGTGTCGAGTGATGCCCCCTCAGCCTCGCTGGATGCACCCCGCACTCTCCGTAGAGGATCCAGAAGACCCACATTTTCGTCGGAAAGCTACCCACAGCTATAGGGCTAGTACATATGGAAACTGGAGACCAAAATTTTAGAAAAAAGGAATCTCCAAGCGGTTTATTTTTTGGTTTGCTTTCTCCATAGGCTACATAGGGGTAGAAAACCCCGCTAATTAATTACACAATTAATTAAGTGAGTCGTTGTTGAGGCTTGACTTCCTCATTCCATCGTCTAGCTGTACCGGCGGAGGGCTAAGGTTTGATTTTGCGCAAAAACTAGCGTCGTTTTTTTTGGTTTCAATGCTGGCGTTTATGTTCGCTCTAATATGAAAGATTCCCTTGCTGCTGTCCCTTATTGCTTCCTTTTTTTTGACTAGTACCAGGACACTATAGTAGATATATAGGATTCCTTTAGCTCTAATTCCAAATTCGTTTATTAAGTAATTGTTTGCATCTGACTCTAGTAATAATTTAAGAGACGTATTGAACTGTTTGTACTCGAGCCTGCCATTCTCCAGACCTCAGCCTCCCTCATGTTAGTGTGAACCGCTCTATAGAAACAGGTAGTTTTCAGGCCTGCCTCAGTTTGGCTGATCTCAGTGCCATTTTTAGCCACTGCCACTACAAGCTTAAGGACATCATCTATCTTTTCTAGCTCAACATTTGCTGAGGTGCTGTTGTCCCTTGCACACTCAATTTTATAGTTGTTTTTTTGGTTCAAATTCCAGTCGAATCCCCAGGAGAGGAGACTTATACCGCTGTCTTCCTCTCTCACCCACCCTAACACCTCGGCCCGTTTTCTCTTGTTGAGGTCCTCACCCAAACGCAACCATAAGGTTCCTACCGCATCCTCCTCCTCCTTCTTCCCTCTCCTTCCGCTCAAGTATATCCCGGTTTTTCGGTTTGGTTTGGTCTCGCAAATTTTCAAATATTTACTTCTTGTACATTAAGAGGAAAGGGGGTCCCCCTTTCATGGAATGCGGAAACATGGGTCTTTTCGACCGCGGAGTCCAGATGCTGCTGACCACGGTGGGAGCCTTCGCGGCCTTCAGTCTCATGACCATCGCGGTCGGCACGGACTACTGGCTGTACTCTCGCGGCGTCTGCAAAACCAAGTCCATGAGCGAAAACGAGACCAGCAAGAAGAACGAAGAGGTGATGACCCACTCGGGGCTGTGGAGGACATGCTGCTTGGAAGGTAAGGAACCGGTTACTTTTGTCCAGAGCATGGTGGACAACACTGGGTATCTGGGCAAAAGACCAACAGAAATGATGTTGGGTCATCATAATGTCTCATTCAACTCATGGTAGTCTGTGAAGCAGGAACAGTAGACATACGAGCAAGATCATCAAATTTGAGAGCTCTTCAAAGTTTTACGTGAAGCAAAAGACTCATGATGAAAGCTATCCAGATATTTTCTAACTCACTTTTCATTCAGTAATGGCAAGTGTAGGGGGATATATAACATTTTGACATAGAGAGATCTTCAAAAGTTGTGTGAAGCAAAGATCACAACCAAGTAGGACTCTATGGAGGACATCGAGACCGTTCACTTCTCATTCATCCTAAACATTCTAGAGCGTTGTATTGTCATAGATATACCTACAACAGAAAACATACACAAAAGCTCTAGCTCAAGCCACCTATGCAGATGACTCCTAATCTTAACTGTCTCATTCATACAAGTCCCATCCATCCATTTACTTCCGCTTGTCCGAAACCGGGTTACGGAGGCAGCAGTCGAAGCAGGGAACTCCGGCCTTTGACCACCGCATGATCCACATTGCACCAGCCCTTTATGGTACCTCCCGCGGTTGGTGGGTCCACGGGAGGACCTGACAGCGTGTGCACGGGCGGAGACTCGAACTACCGACCCTCCGGTTGAAGGGCGAGCATCTACCCACTGCACCACCGCCGTGGCTTCATACAAGTCATAATAGACTGGAAATGAGCATAAACCATGTCAGATCGTTGAATTGTCAAAAATGGAGAGATCTTGAAGGTTGGGTGAAGCGAAAAACATACCTCAAGGTAGACTGTGAGATTTGGGGCAGGAGGAAGCGAGAAACAGCTTAGTTCATTCAGTTTATTATGTATGCGGGTACCTGGGCATGGTTTTTGGAGTCCAATTTTAGCTTCACACTCAACCTTCTAGCACCTCGTGACATATTGATCTGACATTTTTCATATTTTCCAGTAAGTTCCGACTGTAGCCGTTGTCATAGTGGTTAATGGTTTGAATTTGAGGACAGAATAAAGGGAATATGTGATGGGAGTGGTGGTCACCCTCACAATGACAGTGCCCAATCCATAGGGCATCAGGGGTCAGCGAATGGGGGCGGGACGCAACATATGATACCAATAACATGATACATCTCCACAAAGGTTAGCACGCTTTAGCATTTAAGGCATGACTGAGACTGTGTAGGGATGCTCCTCTGTGAGACCTTAGAACATAGTTAGACACTGCTATCTCACACTATGGGGTGATTGGCCTTCTGTAGCCGTCATGAAGAAGCAGATAGTCCAGACAGGTTGTCAGGGAATTCTATTTAGCACTTGTGCATACTTCAGTAAAATGTTTGCCACCCACCTCCACCTTCATCTTCATCAAACGATTACATGGGCTTGATATATTCTGCTATAGAGCAATTCTTTCCTCCATAATTTTCACATTTGTGTAGCCCATTTGCTTCATGTGATCTTGTGCATTCAGACATGGACCTTAATACAACGAGTGGTTGTCTAAGCTAATTCTGCCGTTCTGTTCTCTCAAACCAGTCTCTGTCCTCTGGCATCAACGAGGCATTTTTGCCCACAGAACTGCCACTCACTGGATTTTTTTCAAACCATTCCCATACCCTAGACATGAGTGTAAAAAAACTATTATAGTACAGCTTTAAGTTTATCTTTGACATAGAACATTATATTTTTACAAAGCCTATAAAAAGCTAAAAAATGAATACAACTCAACAAAACACTTTATGCACACACTATAATTAAGATTAGTTATCCAAATATAGGAACGTAAATAACTCAAATGTCAGATAGAACCTTATCATTACGATATGTGCATGTAGGGGTCTGCTCTCCAGCCCACCCCGATGTGCGTGAATGCATAAATCCATTGGCTTGACGCAATGTGATAGACTCATTAGCTGCACTCACAGGCAGCTAAACAGCTCTATCTATTAATGTGGCCAGTGAGTTTATAGTCCACATCTCTCTACAGAAACATGTGGCATAAAAGCCTCCCACTCCACTTTGGGAGCCCTCTCTTTCCAACATTTGAGCGATGAAATAATGAAATAATAATAATGTATTCACAGGCTGCGGTAGAGGAGGGACCCGCCATGATCATATATCAGCTTGATGTATTGGCAAACCGATATACAGGTCAAGCCCTAATTAAGGCTCACTGCAGGGGCCCGCTCCTGTTCAAAGAGGACCTAGACACAGTGTTTATTGTCATTATGAAGAGAACACTTTGACCCACATTTAGGGCCATTACGAGATCTGACCTCGCCATGACAACCTTGATGATTTTAACGCGGACTGTCACATGACCTTTGATGTCACATGACCTGAGCACTTCCTGACTTGTCAAGCAGCCCCATTAACCTCCATGTATTTTAAAAGGTCCATCTATGAACAGGCGTTGGATTACTGTATGTGTCACATAAAACTAAAGGACTGTAAATGATTCACTACACAAGTATAATTGATGGATATTGGTTCAGATTGTGGTTTGGGATTAGTTTTATTATGTAGAAATGTATATGTGGTATGGGTCCAGTGGTGAAGCAGTCTGGTTTAGTGCTGGTTTATGGACAAATTAGTCACTGGTACAAGTACTCAAGTAAGTGACCTACTTCAAATGAATATTACTGAAGTATCTGGCATCTGGTTCACATCCTCCTATAAACCGAATTGATGTTTTCCCTCAATTCCACATGACCTTCGACCTGTGCGTGTGGTTGAGTACTTCCTGTTCCTGTCACACTGTGTCCCATCTCCTGATCTTCAGTTTGATGTGACCTCTGCCGTCAGCCCCTCGACCTGCCGAGTCTGCCCTGTCAAACCTCAGCCATCCTTACCACCACCACCCCTGCCCCTTCCTGTCATGCCCCGCCGCAGCCCGGGTATAACCTTGTGAGGGCTACAGAGCGTTACAAATGCGCTCATGGACTTAGCCTTCGAGACTCTCAGTGGAAGGAAAGACCGCAGTATCGTGGCTTCATGCTCCTCTGGCTCCGGTGATAAGCAGGACGCTTGGTTAACTCGAGCCTTATCAGTTAAAAAGACTGGGGCCAAGTCGTCTTATATTATATTTATTTGTTGTGATGCTTTGACACGGGATGGTTTTGTTGTCTTAGCGTTCACCATCTGATGTTGTGATAGTTTGCGCGTCTTTGATTTGAGCAACATGAATATTTGATGGTTGTTGCGTATACTGTTTATCTTACTGCTTTTCTGATCTGATACAATGAGTTTCATTTGTCTGAGGTAAAAGAAAATTGGGGTGAATGGTTGCTGTTCAAATGCGGTCTTTCTCATGTTACTGTGGGTTCTCTCCAGCTTTCTTGAACTGTTATCGATATATATATATAATAGTAAAAGTTGTATAGCCTTGTAACTAAATGGCTGTTGTCCAGGGGGTCTATTTATTGGCAATATTGGCCTGCACATGTGACTCTACCTGATCTTAAAAATGACTCTGTATGAAAGTGTATCAGAGCAAGCAGGATAACGCCTCTGCTCTGTTCTCGCCTGTTATCAAAAGAGTTTTGTAGCTGCTTTGAGCCCGTGACAGTGAAATGTGTAAAAGTGTTGACATCATTTAGTGTTAGCTTTTTATGATAATGATAAAAGAAGCACCTTCAGATTCTCTTCCCTTCAGTGTCTCCACCTCAGCTCTCACAGAGAAGCTGAAGCCCAAACTGGTGACATTGCTGTGTTTTGAAGAAGACAAAAAATTTCAATATTACAATTTTCAAATGAGCACCATATCACAAATAGTTGATTGTTGGGTCATGTTAAAACAGTATATTGTTTAATTTATTATTTATTTTAAGTGTTTTTGGAATCGGTGATAATGTTACAAAAGAATAATCTTGTGATGCTTGGTCTCTAGATTCATTCAGTAATCAAGAGACCGAGCAAGTAACCTGTAGTGACACACATTTCTGCCAGTAGATTTTACAGTGTACTATACATTCTGTGTGTGTGTGTTTTCAGCTGCTTTTATTCAAGTCAAATCTGTAAGCTAACTGTTAAACACATGCATTTTTATAAAGTCAGAATAGATTGTTAATTATGTGAAAGAATATTTTTACCTCTTCACACAGTGACTGATACCTAGCTTCACTGTTGCTGGCCTGTCCTTAGTTAAATTGCTTGAATCCTCAGATAGACTGCTATTGAATATCGGCCCTTCTATCTGCCATTGTCTTATTTAACTGTCTAACAAAAGTGGAGATGAGCTCAAACCACTACTACTATTGGGGCCTGTGCGTTTTGTGTGTGTCCCCTTTATACAATAACACAATGAGTCTTTTGAATGGCGGATCAAAATGGTCGGAAATAAAACCCAAATTTGATGCGGTTTGTCCAGAGGAGGCGAGGAGGGAGGAACGAGGCCATCGGAGTTGTCAAACTGCACCCAGGTCAATTTAAACCACTTCCTGCTTCGGAAATTGGGTCTTCAAAAGCCTGTGCACTTAATTATAGTCAGCATTTGAATTGAGAATGATGATTACGGTTTAGCGGGGGCACTGTAAAATGTGACTAGTTAACCTTAAATAATCCAGGAACGAACTGCCTTAAAAATAAGATTTCCTCCCACCTAAGGTCCATAATTGCCGGCTCCAGTCCCACAACCCCCTGGGAAAAATGGAAGAATATAAATGAATAAACATACATAAACAAACGATGGGCCGTGCGACTTACTGGCTTTTGTTTTGATGTGCCCCACCTAAGGCTCATAGTTGCTGGAATGAACAAACTTACATAAACTAGTTTAGTTAGAGAGGCCTTTGTAGTGTTTTGAAAATTTCCCTATAGAGAATGAATGTGAATGTGAATGGTTGTCGGACGTTGGATGTCTTTGTGTCGGCCCTGCGACCAACTTGTCATTGTCCAGGTTGTACCCCGTCTTGTTGCTGGTATGGGCTCCAGTCCCACAATGCCTAGTGTGGGAAAAAATGGAAGAATATAAATGAATAAACATACATAAACAAACCATGTGCCGTGCGACTTACTGGCTTTTGTTTTGATGTACCCCACCTAAGGCTCATAGTTGATGGAACGAACAAAGGTTTATTAGAGAGGCTTTTGTATTTTATTTGAAGGTGTCAAAAAATGACCCTATAGTGAATGAATGTGAGCTTGAATGGTTGTCAGGCGTTGTGTGTCTTTGTGTCAGCCCTGCGACCAACATGCCTATGTCCCATAGTTACTGGTAGAGGCTCCAGTCGCACAAGCCCTCGTGAGAAGAGCAAAGAATGAATGAACTCACATAAACGACTAGGAAGGTTTACTAAAGAGACTTTATTGAAGGTGTCTCCGTTGACAGTAACTCACCATTGTCTAAGGCCCATAGTTGCAGGGATAGGTTCCAGTGAATGAAGTAGAACTCATTTGAATGAATATGTAGTAGTAGTATTGTATTTTAAACTAGATATTTTTGAAGTCAGGTTATTAGATTTTACAGTGTGGTGGTTGTTGCGATGGGGATATATTGAAAAATAGAAAAGTACAGAGGCGGACGCAGCTGCAGAGAGGTCGTTTTAAACCACGCATTGTCAGAGCGAGTGGTATCGAGTTGAACATTTCAGATGGTAATTAGGCTGCAGTTTAAAGCCTGGTTAATTCAGAAGATGACTAGTGTTTGTGATATATAAGTGCAGATAATAAACTTGATTAAGGACATAAAGCAGATGTATTATAATATTATGGGAAATATGAGAAGTAAATGACATATGCAAGTGCTTTGATGGTTGGTAAAGAACTGGTAATTAGGGCTAGGTATTGGCAAGAACTTCAAAATGTATCACAATACTGTAAAAATAGCATTTCCCAGCTTCCGTATGTGCTTCATAGAATGTGAAATGGAGAGTTGTAAGAGGCTGAACTGCAGTCTGCAATATCGACGCCTTTAGGAACATTGTAATAGTAATTAAACATTTCTGTCATCATCATCATCATCATCATCATCATCATCATCATCAAATAATTCATTATATTGATTGTAGTAATTAATCTTCGGCCACCCTTTACCTCAACTTTCTTGGGTAAAATGTTCAGAATAATTAAAGATCTATTTAACTGACATTATCATATCTAGTCTTATCTAGTTCATGGACGAAAAAGGCAACATAGAGACAGAGAATTTTGATATTCATTAAAAAGGTGCATTATGGGCCGTGGCTTAGCTCAGTTGGAGGAGCCCATATTCAGAACTTGAAATGCTGTCGTAAGTTCAAGTTCAGCTCATGGCAGTTTGCTGAATGTAACTCCCCGCTCTTCTACCTGGTTTAACACTACTGGTCTATCCAAAAAGCTGAAAAGGACCCTCCCCAAAAAGTGCATTAGAATTTTGGACAAATGTAAAAAAAAGTGTCCTTACCTGAGCTCAATTAAAGACCGTGGCAGCATGGCACACACACTCACATACACACACACACACGCACACACATACACACACAAACGCACACACTCACATACACACACACACACACACACACTCACACAAACACACAAGCACACATACACACACACACGCACTCACACTCACATACACACACAAGCACAC
>JAVQKC010002061.1:0-57873 GCA_036025475.1 Philypnodon macrostomus
TTGACATTATGAATAGAATTAAATAGAATTTTATAATACATTTATTCATTTCATGTTACATTTTTATGGCCTAGATTACAACCGTTTTCTAATAACATTGGCCTATAAACATATATAGGCTATTTATTTACATACACTTGCATATTAAAATATAATTATAGGCTATAGATATGCATATGGGCTAGGTTATTTCTGTCAGAAAATAAGTAAATATATAAATAATATAAGTAAACGCAGTTATTTAAAAAAACGTTTTAGAATTACAGTAATTTGAAATGTGTTAATTACAAAAAATATAAATAGAAAAAGGTTTCCAAGAATTAAATAACTAACTATTAAATTCGAACTAATTCTGCATATTCAAAATCCACAGCATAATATATTAATAATAATATTAGTTGAATGTAAATTAGTTGCCACAGCTCGAGGATGTGTAAACAAGTACCTTTTTAGTGTGCGTTGCTACGGTCCACAGCGGGACATGTTGGTGACAGACCTTTTCTCTCACGCTGCTGCGCGTGCCTCCCAGTGAAAGGGCTGTCGGTCAGTGGCCGTATAGAGACCTTGAACTTCACAGGAGCTGCCCGGGGCAGGGAGGTGGGGTCAGTCCTGAGGGCCATATACCAAATCTGACTGACCCAGTGACCAGCTCATCGGATCTGATACTGCGTCACCATCGTGTGCGCACATTGTATGTAGCCTATTTAAATTTATCGGCATTTATATTAGGCCCATATATAGCCTAGGTTTGTTTACAGATGCGTGAGTGGCGAACAACGACAAAATGAATAGGCTAAATAGGCCTAATTAAAGAGACATTTTGAGAGTGGGTGACATTTAGAATTTTTTTATAAGACAGAAAAGGCCTCGTTGTACCTGATGTGAACCGTTGAGGCCTATGAGACTGTAGGCAGAATGTGGTGAGTTCTGCAGGGGGTTAAAGCAGCCCCCTGCCGACCAGAGCACATCCTGTCCAGACACGCAGCCCAGGAAGGCCAGCGTCCTTCGTGGATAAGATGGCACTGCTTGGAGCGCACAGACAGGGGTTTCATAGCTTACCGTAACCAATATAAATAGAAGCCCTCAGTCAATTAATTGTTTCTTTAGCTCTTTTTCTAAATGTGGCGGGGTGGCTTTCATTGGACCGGATTTTTTCCCCGATGCTCGAGACTATTTAGTTTCACAAATGTTAATTGATTAATGATGGCGTGGACTCGCATCAGAGAAGATATACGTTTACATCCTGCATTGATGTTTCTTGTTGCTATTCTTACGGCACATCAATTTTGGCAATGTAACACTACAGTTCCTGTGGTTAATGTGATGCTCTTCCAAACCTTGTGGACTCTAGACTATATCAAGGACACGGCCTTCAATTAACAATCATCATATAAGGAAAAATAACGTATAAAGAGCCTATAAACCGGCAAAGAAAAACAACTAGGCTAATTGTCTCATATTTCGTTATTTTCGGTTCAGTAACGAATATGTTGTGTTAAAATGAAGTGCTATATTTTTTAAAAGCCTGCTAACCTCATACATAGAATACACGAGGACGATTAAATACCTTTGTCCCTATTATATTAATACATTATATTATTATATTAATAGGGAAAATGTGAAACGATGACCGTGGTCATTTTGACTCTGACCTGGTTCAGGACCGTGTTGCTCGTTCTTCGGGCCTAATTGTTGCCTTGCAAACAAGTGTCTCATTAGAATATCATTAGGCGGAATAAACTTGTCAGCTTCAATTGGATCACTTGCCAAATTCCTCAGCAGTCGAGACCCGCAAGGCAATTAATCTACGCTATTAACCCGTGATAAAGCCTAATTGGCCCCGATTAGCGCGGAATGGAGGGTGTTGCTAATTGAAATTCACCCTCCTCCACGCGCGCACGGCCTCCTTTCTTTGTGGTAGGTCTGCGGACTATTCACATTCAAATGAGAGCCACAAAGTTTGGCAGCGTAACACGACCGCCTCCTTTTTGTTAACTTGACACGTGTTTGGTTAGCATTAATTCTTCCGGAGAATGGCACCGCGCCAACCCTTGTCTATGACTACCCAACGCGTGGGTCAAGTAAATTCTATTCCAAAAGGCTTAATGGTAAACTAAATAAATGAAGAACAATAGAAGTGGTTCAGGGCTCGACTGTACCCCTGCAGTGGGCTGCAGCGGTCTCGTGCACCTGCCTCCCTCTCGTTTAAGTGCTCCTGCATCCCCTTTGTGCGCGAGTCGGAAATATGACATGCATGGACGGTCACACACACTGACACACAAACGGCGCCTTTCCTCAGGCATTTGTCTCTTTGTTTCGCGTTACATCGTATATGTGACCCACATAACCACTGTGTTGTCTGTCCTGCCTTTTAGCCTTCTCATAAGAATCTTGTGTCATTTTGCACATTTTGTCGTCTCCGCCCCCTTTCCGCGTCTCGTCATCTACTTTGATGAGTGTAATATTAACGTGATAAGGAGGCATGAATGAAAAGCTGCTGTAGGTGAGTGAGCAGAGCCCTGTGATATACTGCCTCTAATGTAATATTAATGCATGCAGCGCTTGTTTCTTATCAAGGAAGATCTCTCCAAAATTGTCCTCCACAGGGACCCACTTAGAGTGGAGCTCACATAATAGACATGATCACTCTTTTTAGCCTGCATCTGAACGATATCACTCAGTCACTTCACAAGTGACAGGAATTTAAAATGTCTATTTTAAGAAGAACATGTATGTCACTGGGACATTATTTCTGGTATGAACAACTAACCCAGTGCATTATTAGAGAAAGTCAATTACATGTTTAACATGGGAATTTACATGGAACCTTTATTTTTATTTCATATATTTTGGGTTGATCATTATACATTTCCAGTTCATTCCTGGCATAGTAGATCAAAAGTACCAAGAACAAAACCTTTCTTGTGAGTTTCTTGTAGCATGAATATAAAAGATGTCTGTAGTGTGAAGGGCAGCTGAGGGCTGGTTAAATGAATAATGTTGTCCGTCGGAGGTATTGATTATAGGATTGTGAATGTGTAAGTAAAATGGACTGCTGATGTGTATGCTGTGTGAACAGAGAAGCGCTGCGGATAATGAGGCATAATGAAGCCGCAGACAGGGCCTCCTGCTGCATAAATCCCAAATTATGCCCAAATCAAGTGAACATTCTCCTGGGGGCCACAAGGTCAAGTCCACGACCCCTGACTCCTGAGAGCGTGTCTGGAGCTGGGGTGAGGCGGGACACTAAACATGGCGACTGCCGAGGAAGGGACCTGCTTGTTGTCTGTCTGCGCAGCTTGCTGCCCTCAGAGCTCTCTTGTCCCTGCTTGATTTTAGCCAACAGCTCATCTATTATTCACAAGACTTTTTAAAAGTTGTTTCAGAGCCGTCAGGTTCAGCCAGATGACCTGAGAAACAGGGGCCTCCTAAGTGGACAGGCAAAAGGGGAAAAAATCCAAATGGACCTAGTGGAACTGCTAAAAACAAACAGAATACACAGCCTGCATTATTAAGAGGTTTGAATATTTCACAAGCAAATCTCAATTATTATGTTATGAGTCTTTGTCATACTGAAATTAATAATATCAATGACATAATTACAAATGATAAAATATAAACACATTCAAATAAATATTGTTCAGTAAAATGTGTTGTGTAAAACAATATAAATTTACTGCAAATCAAAATAAATTAAAACTAAATATTATTTTCTTAAAAGATCAGATTTTTTAGCCTTCGACCAAACCTTAATTAAGGTATTATTAAATGAGAGCATATGGCAATTTAAATCCCTTTACAATCACATTTGAAATTGAAGACATATAAAAAGCAGTAATAACTGTAAATGTATTTTACAGCTCTTGTCTTGGTTTGTGCATCACTTTGAATATTCATATTTGTGTATATATATATATATTTTTTTTTATTGGAGCGTGACATAACCTTTTCCCCCTAATGTGATGTGTGCACATACACTTCCCAGCTGTGTCCAAAAAGGGGTGGGCCCCCATTTGGGCGAAGGGGGTGGAGGGGGGTCTGGTGGTTGTATAGTGCTGGAGCTGGCCGAGGCAGAAAGGTCAGTGGAGGCAGGAGACAGGCGGGCTGTCCTCTTTGAACCTAACAGATGGTGAAGGTTAGGTGATGTCCCCTCGCCTGGCCTTTCCGCAGTAATTGAGGATAATTTGTGCACCAAAGAGAAGCAGGCCTGTCCACTGTCAGGCCCAGCGAGGAGAGACCAGGTTAATATGAAAATGATTTTGCATTATGGCCGGCTTTGAGGGGCCGGTCGCAGTCCTAATCCTGGCCTGAGGCGGCAGGAATGAAGAAGTGTCATCCTGGGTCCAAGCGCCACGCCACGCACATGAATACATCTCCGACCCATGGCCCTGTGCCCTCCATTAAGCAGCGCTCTGCCAGGACTGATTACACAGTCTCACTCAGGAGCTGGCCACGCTTTGGGGACATTTTAAGGAGGCTCGGGGGTGAACCAACTTTACTCTGTATTTGTCTAGAACAAAGAAGATTCAAAACTGGATATCAATAGGGCTTTCCACTTCCCTCTTTTTGCTACTATAAGCCCCCTATTAGGTTAATTTATTTATACGGTGGATTTGAAATAATGCCTGTGATCTAAAAAAGTTACAGCTATTATTATTAGTATTATTCACAAAACACCCAATTTGTAACACCACTGTTTTGACTGGACTTCCACAGCGTACGCCTGTCAGATAGTAACAGTGGGACCAATTCAGTTCCAAAAAGTTGCCTCTTTGCTGAGATAAAGTCATTTACAACTATTGATCTAATAGTCAAACTGGCCATGTTCACCTGAAGAGCCTTGGAGGGAGTTTCTGGGAAAATGGAGCTGCCCCAGGGACCCTCGAACAAGACACAATAGACTGAGATTTCATTTAAAATGTCAGGTATGGATGGGACATCTGCAAAGCATAAGTATGAATGTTTTGCAAATTAATTGTTTTAAATGTACTATTTTATTTGAGTACTTATTTAATGCTCAACATAAAACAGTTAATAATATATATTATATTATTAATTGATATTTCAAGCCTTTTTTTTGTATTTTTGTCATTTTGACTGGTTTCTACCGAATAATCAAGTCACCATTCAAAATCATCATAAACCCTATTTCTTTGACCTTTGACTTCAGTTGACATAATGCTTTAAAACACACACCTCCTCCTTGTGCTGCTGTCTTTGAATATGTGTGTGAGAAATGTCTGTGCTGCCGAGCTGGGTAGCCTGTGGGCTCCCTCAGGTTTAGTCCAGATGAAGGGGTCTTTACTGGGCCATCCTGCTGCTGTGCCCTCTTGTCCGTCTGGTTCCCCATTCTTTAAACTACCTTCACTGCCTGTGACCTCCTTCTGAAATGTGGCCCCTCTGAGTAAAGGGACCTGCAGTCCTGGGGGGCCTGTGCTAACTATAGACCACACCTTTCTTTGACACTTTTATTGTCTCCACACAAGAGGCAGTTTTCTCTTACAAAGAATATTATGTATTTATTTATTTATGAACTCGTGAACACCACATGCATTCACTGGGTTTGGACATTAAGTTACTGATATTTTTTTTCTGAGACTGAATTGTACTTCATAGTTGTCTTTTACTGTTACGTCATAGCAGCAGGACTGTTATTGCTTGGTGATTTTGTGGTGGAAAATCACATTTATCAGAATTACAAAAATGTAAATTGTAAGGCACTTTAGCTGTTTTTTATTTGCTTTCTCACCAGGGGTCTACGGCTTTGAACTTTTGGCTGAAGCCCGAGATATTATCTTGCAGATGTTTTTTATTGTACAACCTGGAGACACAGGCAGAAGCAGAGCAGGGTTAGTGTGCGATTACTTTATGATCATTTCACTCTTTTTTTTCTCCAATTGAAAACATAACATTAATCATTGACCCCCAAGAACATGGCAGAAAGTATGTCTTTGAAAAATAAAACTAAAAATCCACTTTTAAATAAGATCAATTGTAAACAAACCCAGGGCAAACCTTTGAAAGGCACTGCCAAGAGATTTACCCTGCCCTGTGGCAAATAATATTTCTTGAACTAGGTTTAAATTTCAAGTGTCTTGGGTTCATAAAAACCTGGAACAAAAGAAAGACGGTCTCTGAGCAGTAAATATTATCTCCTGGATGAACTAGATGTCAGGATTGCCTTTTTAATGTCTCAAATGTAAGGCCACATATATGTGTCTGTAAATCCCTGAAAAAACTCAGACTGTGTATATGTGTGTGTACATTATATTCTTACTCACAGTACTGGCTAGTTAGATTTCTAAATCACATTAGCATGTAGTGCCCTTATAATGTCAGTTCATATCCAGAAATGCCTTGTTCATAATGGTATGAAATAAGATATCCATATAAGCCCTATAATAACATTAAAGGGGTTCTCTTCTTTTGTCCCAGATTTGTGTATCTATAACAACAAACATCTGATTGGATGCAACTTTTAAGTGAACTTTAGGTGGACCCTGGTATGTGTTATTTGGTTTCCTTTTCCCTAAACCCTTGTCAGAGCCACATAAATGCAGTGCAGCTCACAACTGCCTAACCTTTCTCTGTACACCCATCTTATGTTCTACTCTACTTAAAACACAGGGGTGTGATTGGTTAGAGGGTTGCGCCGGAGAAAAGGGGAAAAAAATGCCCGAAAAGCCACAGCCCTGCTATCATTATTTTATTTTGATTTTTTTTCTTCTGTGCCCCCATCCCATTCTTTAATCCCTCTGATGAAGTCTGGACAGGCAGAGGCATGCTCTTGCAGACAGCAATTTCGGCACACCACATGCGCCTCACACATCGGATGGCAGGGAGGAGAGGGGTCTGTTGGGAGCACAGCCAGAAGAAAAGAAAAAAGGAGAAGAAAATACACAACATGAAATCTGGAATGGTCTGCAGTCGGGGCACACACAAGCCCTGTAAATGTTTAGCCCGAGCCGCCTGCTTCTCGAAACAGCGTAACACTCTTGCATCCACCAAATGAAACATGTCACATAAGTAAGCAGTGCCTGTGTTGAAATATAACAGGTAAACAAATGAGCCAGGTACTCACACAAAAGGACCAGGTACTAAACACAAAATGGTGGCGAGATGTGAGCGGCTTGGCCCCTCCCAGAGCTGAGGATGTGATGCTGACGCCCTGATCATGTGATTAGAGTAGATGGAGAGCTGCATGTCGACTGTGGTTTTAACTTCCCTTATTCGCACCAAAAGATACACAATAGACAAAAAGGGACAAGACTTTGCTTAATGCATATATACACAAATAATATATACCAAACGTAAGTTCAAATTATCAAGATGCATTTATTTTGAGCTTTATATAAAATATTTATGTTCTACAATGTTCTTAAAATCCTCATTGGTCAAAAATGTTGTTGTTCCATTTAATAAGAGGTTAAAGATGGTTGCAAGTTAAAATGAATTTGTGGGTCAGTAGACCTTGACCAGTTTCACACAAGGAGAGATCCATCCTTGAGATGCTTGCATTTTCACTCCTCTTTGTGCTGACCGAGCAGTTGCCTTCTTAAATCTCATATTGCATTCTATATACATAATATATCCATCCCACTTCCGCTGGTTCACTCCCTCAGTGAAATATGTGGGACCTATGGAGGTGCACAGGAGAGATAGTGAGATACTTGTGCTGTGGCAAAAGGTTCTACTACACTCCGATTAGTCTGAATTTAAGGTGGCTTTTGGAGCGAATTAGATTGACTGTGTCTATTACAAGGCTAGTGCTGGACTTTTTCACATTATTATTGTTTAGAAAGATAATGTTCTTTTTTACTGTATACATGATTTTTGTATCGTATGATTTTAAAAGCTTTAAAAATATAAAATACTCAATATTCAATATTCAGTTCACTACTGTGCCACACTCAGTACACTCTAGCAGATCATTGCATCCATGCAGCGTGTGACAGTAGCTGTGGAGAATAATTTAAAAATGTATTTTAAATGGCAATAATAAGGCCCACTGAGTGATTGATGCTGTCAGTGACTGGCATATACCTAAGCAACCCTAGACCCAGCAGGTGTAGATCAGCAGCACATTAGACAGACAGAGGAAATGTGGCACATGTGGCGATGTGTGGTGCAGACTTACATCAGCCGTCCCAGGGCAACTGTAGACTGTCTACAGTGTGAGCTCCTGGAGATGTGCTGAGAGCTCAGCCTCAGGATCCTGATAATGCTCCTTTTGTGCTGCAGGGAAGCTGAGACAGTCCAGTGTATTGATCTAACTATTCACATTGTGTGTATGAGTTAGACTACAGAGGGTAAAGAGATCACACTCTCATCACAGGGCTGTGTAATGCACCGCATGAATATTCAAATTCATATAAGAAAACCATTGTTCCACAGCAGTTCAACCATCAGCTACTCTTCCCAACTATTTCTGCACTATAACAGGACCTAACATTTTAAATAAATATATATAAATATAATAAATTAATATTATATGAACATCTGAATTTGTTATGGCTTGGTTATGTCGTAAAGGTTTAGAATTCATTTCAGCATTAATTGCTGTGGAATTTAGTTGTTATTCTGCCCACCTGAACTCTGCATTTGCCCTTGACTTTGAGTGGTTCCTAGGGTGTAGGGGCTGCTGGGTGCTCACACGAGACAGCAGATGTTCCTGTGCATTTGTTGTGGCCAGTTTAGGATGCCCTTTCTGTCCAGACTTGACCCTTGACTCTCTAACTTCATTAGCATGCTTGTGCTGTGAAGGGTCAAGAACAACCCTCACATGCTGAAGACAAGAATATTTTAGTGAATAATGTGTTTAATACTGTCGCACAAGGAAAACTAAAATGTAAAACTAAAATTAAAGTTATGAAGTTATATTTGTGAACTTTAAAATTGTAGTTTTATGCATTATTGTGTATGTATAGCTTTGTGCTTCTGTGCTGCTTGTTGCCTGGTTGCAGGGAGTTCATACCTGGCGATGCAGTATAAGTGATGATCCCTGCTGGACTGGAAATACATTCTTCTCAGCTCTTAAATAGTCAGGTCATGAATTTGCAGTGGCACCTGTGTCTCTCAAATGGGGCCCTCTCCTTCCTCTCAGGATGTATTGGATCGTAGTGGGATGTCTGTTCCCCACTGACCACCTTTGGGCCCGGGGCTTTCTGTGGGGAATGAGCTGCTTGCTGACCACTTCAATAAAATTCAATCATAGGTATCATTCACAATTCTTGTAACTATGTTCTGACTTTATAATGTGACAGGCTCTGTCAAAATCTCACTGATTGGAGAAGAAGTTAAACCAGAAATTTTCCTCCAATGGATCATTTGTGTGACTACTAGTATTGAGAGGTGTGCTGAAAAAAAGGATGGAAGGACAACTTTTGGAATATTGATTTGTGTTAAATCAGAAAAGTTAACTTTACCTGACTTTGACAAACTAAACTCACCATAGAAAATATACAAAACTCTGCTCCAGGTAGAAGGTTAATGCCTGGATTATTGGATTATTGTGGAGTTTGATGCTTACAGATTCGTAACACATTGAAACATATATTTAGTTTAGGTCAAGGGGTAAAAAACATTGGCTACCCTTAACAGAAGGTTCCCAGTGACTCCAAGGGCAGAAATATATCATTACAATTGTGGTGATGCAGTGTTATACTCACTTTAAAAACACTGGATGTACGTTTGAAGGACAGGACATTTTATATACTTATTTTGTTTATATTTTATTTTATATTGGTGTATAGGGAGTTTGTGTTGTCCATCCTTTGGTGTTATTACTGCTTTATAAACATTTTTGAGGATTAAAGACTCACTCTTGCATATGTTCTTATATCTGTATGTGCCAGTCTGTGCAAGTCATGTTGGATAGTTGTAAGTTGTATCCTGACACTTGAAAGAACACAGTCTTGTATTTCAGTTGTGCTGTCTTTAAAGGTATAACAGATGTTATTTAAAACATGCATTTTAACATATTACTCAAAAGATCCTTTACTGTGCATTAAAGGGATATTAATTAGGCACACTGAAAAAATAATGTATAATATTCATAAATGTGGGACTCTGTGGGACCTAAAAACAATCAACCAATATTATACCTTGTAGGTAAGTCTATGATTGGTTTAGCCTGCTGCGAAAATCAGGAAGTGTTCTGTAATAAGGAATTGCTCTGTTGTAAACATTAGCTCTGGTGCTAACTAGTTTAACAATTACTAAGAAAGAAAACTGAAACCGATATCTGCAAAAGAAATACTGTTTTCAGTGTCTATGAATAGGAGAGGAGGGGAAGGAGAAACTACTATAACATAAAGTCAGTTTTTATGGATTTTTGTTATATTTAGAGATGCTAATGCTAATTGCGATTAGCATTGATGCTAACTGTGCTCTTTGGGTGCTAATAGTTACATTACAGTTATATTGGCAAGTGACTCAGAAGTGGTCTTTATTATGTTCGAGGCTGCTTTATTGAGTGTGACATTGACAGACACTAGTGAAGAAAATGGATGGATGGATAGTTTCTGAATTGTTCCAAACAACCTCTGTAATACCTTTAATGGGCATTGGGCCTAAATTTAAATTGATTTTAATTTGATAATGTTATATTGGCTCTATTAAATTTCTGTTACAAGAGAAACAGCAAAAGGAAAAAGAAAACAAATTAGAGTGTGTTGTGTGTTGCATGTCATCCAAGAGGGCTCTATTGGTGGGATCATTGTCAGGGAATTTAAGTGGAGACACTGTCAATTACCTCTGACTAATTTGAATTCATTATTGATATTGAGTTTGTTTTTAAATATCAGACAAAATAAAAGTGTTTTTTCATTTATTTTCTGTTAGAGAACAGTATCATGCGTGCATATAAGTACACATCTGGCAGCCCACTGTGGAGCTGTTGTGATATAGGCAAAAACGCAAAATGAACAGACCAAAATACAAATCAAAACATCATCTTTGTATTATTGGAAGAATACTCTTATATACTTAAATACATGGGCTAAACATTTGTTACCAGTGAATCATATAATTGTTTGTGTAATTTATATAAAGGGGCACAAATAGAGGTCATATTTTTGGCCCTTCTTTGGTTTGTCTTGGGACAGTCAAGTAGCGACAGAAAATTATCAAGGAGAGAGCAGGGTCACACCCATATCGTCATGAATAAATGATTAATAAAAAATAAATCCAAAAATGACATTATGATTTATTTTTATGATTCATTAGTTTTGTATCTTTGTACTGTTTACATGCATAATACTCTATACATAATAACACAGGTATTATACTGCAGTCAGATGAAAACGATGTAAATGTATTGAAGTTATGTTGTTGTTGAAAAAACTGAAAAAACAGAACAGAAAATATGATTCATTTTATTTTTGTTTATTTTTCATGATGTTTTGACCGCAGCACCTCCACTGACCGCCACCTACTTTACCGCAGTGACTGTCCACTTGTCATTAATACACTGACCAATTATGAGCTGCTCACCCGGACAGTGGTGACTCGGCCTGCCTGATGCCTCCTGTCCACTGCCATCACGGCCAGATGGAGGTCATTATCAGAGATACGGGCCACAATAGGGACCTTAGGGACACTGTATAGTCATCAAACTGTCCTCTGTTGAGACGGGTCAGGTCAACACAACAGACCAGTGTCCCCCACCCTGTCTCTCTCTCTCACTATGTTGCCATCTTGTTTAATTCCTCAAATCTAGCACCGCAATACTCTATTTACTTAGATTCTGGGGATGTTTTCTATCAGTAGATTTATAGCCAGGTAGGTTATCAGCACTCAGCACCTCCAGCTTTGCCTGTGGCCCCTGCAGTTCAAGTTGATATGAGCAAAATCACAACTCAAACTGTGTTTTTTATTTCACCTGGCAGGTTTGGGGTAAAAAAGCTTTCTTTAAACTCTCATTTAGGTTTATAGATGTGTCTTTTAAAAGTAATGACTTGTGTATACTTTTGGAAATTAACATAGGGTGCAAAAATATTCATACATAATTGATTGTTGGTATGATTGCCTACGTTTAGTGTCATTTGTCAGTGGTGAGAGTTTCCTGCGGCTGTTTTTAGCCTAATGGACTTGGGGTTATTTAATTTAGGCGAGCACACAGCTCTCTTTTAAAGATGTCTGGCTGCTGCAAAATGACTCTCATCAAGCAAAGCCACTGCTATTTCTAATCACTTGTCATTTTATTTTCAAATCTGGTTCATAATGTTGCAATGTGAGGTACAGGTGGAAAAATGAGACATCTTTTCAGGCTCTAGATGTTAGTGGATATTTTTTTTACCATTAAGTGCCTTTTGGAGACGCAACCATAAGGAAGATGAGCTCCAGAGGGCATTTTGTCATGTAGAAAGGCTCTTTAATTACATATATTCACTATGTAATGTTTTAAAACTATATTAATTGCTATGTACTTACATGGGCATTCAGAAAGCATGAAATTGCCTACCTTGATTTGTGTTTTAATACGAAGCAGCCATCATTTCTTTCAATATTCTAGTTCTTGTCTGTTCCCTTCAGCAAACCATATCTAACAATTTCTGTTATTGTTATGTTTTACTATTCATGCTTAGTTCTGTGCCTAGTTAGTTTTGTGTTTGTTGTTATAGGCTATATCAAAATGTAAACCATAGTCTACACAATAGCATATAGTTGCATGTATAAATCACACTGTGAAATTTTACAGCTTTAAGAATTTTTATTTGGCACCTGCCCGCTCTCTGTTGGGTGGACAGGGAGCGAGGTGGACAGGAGAAAAAAAGAGAATTTGTACTTGGCACTATAAGCGTCCATATTGTGCACACACCTCCGCACCAGCCTGTGAGACCAAGCCCAATGAAGTCCAAAACATGCTGTTCATCTTTCAGATCGAGACATTTACTGTTTTGGCATGTTCCCCCGTCCCTCAAGAGTCACCTGAATTCTCCAGTCCACTGACTCAACATTTATATCTATTAACTTGATGCTGCGGTATATTATGAAAATAGAAATCAAGTGGTCCGAATGCATTGGGAACATTCAGGCGAAAATAGAGAAAAATGACACTGGGGGTGAGTGAGGAAAAATGAATATATGGGTGGGGGGTATGGGTGCTCAGATGGGAATTTAAAATTGTACTGGGGAGGGAATGGGAGAGGGGGGACTGAATAAAATGTGGAAGGAGAGCAGTTATTTTTATTAATTTAAAAACAGATTTTTTTGGAAGCTGGATTTCACTTTTGTCTTTTTTTTTCCTTCACACAGACAGCGCACCTGTCTCATTTTAGGACCCCCTTTCCTTTGTCTCTTTAATAATAAGCCTACTTTGACACACCGAATTGGCTAAGGAAATGACTGGCCGGGAAAAATAAGAGGTGTTAGTGGTGGGAGAGATGAAAAACAGCATAAAATGGGATGTGCGATGGAAGATTTGAGAAGATGAGAGAGGTGACCTTTTTGCCTGTGGTCCCTGTTTGGACATCAGTAAGCAGCCATGTTTGAGAGGGAAGCCATTTTGTAGGCAGCGCTTATTATTGTGTTTTATATTCAGCCGTGTTGGGAGGCGCTGGCTGGTCACTGCGCAAACCAGCGGCAGTCATCTCAGGCATCAATTGTACAGTGTGTATGTTGTGCTGTGTGTTGTGTACATGCAGGGAGGGGCTTTGAGGGGAGGAGGGGGGGACTCAGGATTAGACAGGAAGACCCCTGGGCTGGAGACCAAGGCTCAAGTTCATCAGTGCAGACAATAGAAAGGCTCTTCAGAAACCAATTGGGCTCAGACTTATATGGCCGGGCGGAGGTGGGAACATGGGAACACTGTGTCTGTGTCTGTCTGTGTGGTTCCTTTGGTTTATTTTACTATATTTACTTTACATGCGGTATTTATATTGGGGATGTAGTCATGATGATTTTTTCCCAAAAGGCCTGTGGTTCACGTGGGTCCTATTAAATCACAGAACTTCCCCAGTGTACCTTCATCACAGGAGGTAACTGTGACTTAGTTGGTTAAGATACTGTATATTATGCATTTTTTTTAGTATGCGTAAAGCAATATGATTATTGTGTGGGTAATAACATTTATAAATCCAATGTGTTTTTTAATATTACTATATTTAAGTCCCACAATCTTTTCAAACCATAACAATGCATTTGTCTTTGCTATTGCTTTTTGGCTTTGCATGGCACTTATTTATATTTATTTGTATTTCATTTGATCACTTTTGTCATTTTGTGCAGTTAAAAAATGTTTTTGGGGTCAGACTGAGCAGTGAGTAACAATGACAATCCAGTGTCCAGTACACACACGCACACACACACACACATGTATCCTCACATCCTTCTCCCGCACCGGCCACCTCCTTTTTACACCCCTTCAGTAGGACATCTGCTCCCCCAGCGTCACCGCCATTGTGCAGGCCCCACACTAACAGGGGTTTTAGTCACTGGTGGTGTGAAATTAAACAGCCACCTCGTCCCTTGATGATAAGTGGGATCCTGTCTTCATGCTGCGCCTATCTGCTGTCACACTACACAAGGTCACGTTTTCAAGGGTGATCACGGACGTTAAAGTTCAGTGTCAAATTACTGTACCGTATGACGATTGTTAAATTTCTGAGTGATTTTATTAAAAAGTTCATAATGCATCAAAATCCTATATTTATATTTTATTCAGAGGTAAGGTGTTCTAAAAAGAAAATTATCTTTTTGAGATGAATGCTTAATATTTTAGTTTTTCTATATATTTTTAATTCACTCTTAGCTGCAATTATAATGTATTCTTTCACATTCATTTAACTGTACGGCCTTGATGAGTACTTCACATGTGATTGAAACACTTCATTTTAAGAGGAAAATGAGTAATAATTCAGACATATTAATAAAACATTATAATGCTATTCAGTCAAATTGGAAAACAGCAAAGGACTGAAGCTGAGTTTTGGGTAATTTGATGGTGATTTATGACCACATACATACACAGGGATATTGTGAGCATAAAGTGAGGGCATGCTGTCATGTCAGTGGTCAGGGCAGATGCTGTGATGGGTGTGACAGTTTTGTTAGACCAAACCACTCATTAATATTAAATGTTCTGGTTTATTTTTTGCTCAAATCCATCTCTTGAGGTGCTTCTGAAGGGGTTTGAGACTATAGAGGAAACTCTTAAAACTGCCTTTGAAATCTTCTCTTATTGGATATCACTGTCTTTTTCCCACCTAGTCTTTTAAAATAATATTAGAACATTTGATGATTATTACAGTGTTAAAATGATTGAGATGGGACTGTTAACTCCAAAGAGTAATTCTGCTCCTGTCTTAATGGCGGTAATAGAATGGCCAGAGTGGGCCCAAGGCCACATGAGTTCTTTTTGCAGGTACAGTGGAGGGGCGTTCTGTGGCGAAGGATCAAGCTGTTAACAGACTCCACTGGGAACTGAAATACTCCACATAATGCCCTGAAGCATTGTTTATAATGTTATTATTTTAATAAACAATCATACACAATAAAGATTATTCATTAGTTCTGGCATGCATTCATCTTTGAGGTTTATTACAGGCTTGTAGACGAATGTTGTGGGAAGTAGTTTTCTATACTATGCAGTCAGGACTCATTTTGCCCTCATGGGTGCACAGTGTAGCAGCCTGTTGATCACTGCTGTAACACCGGTTCACATATATATAATAGTCATTTTTAGACTGCTATCCTTTGTGTCTACATCTGACTCTAGTACACTGCTCTCCTGGACAATCAAGCTCACTTTTCATGAAGAGGTCATCAATATCACCAATCAACTTCAATACGTGACTCAATATTTAACCTCCATGTCAAAGTAGTTATTGTAAAAAGTACTGTCCACATTATTTAAAATGTCTGTAATTATGGACAATTGAGGTAAAACCATATTTAATATAGAAATAATTCTGACAAAAAACATTTGTTTGTTTTTAGAATTACTATATTTGTATTAATATTTAACTATGTATCATATGGACACAGAGAACACTCAGTTAGTTAATTGCAGGTCTGTATTACCTCACAAAGTAAGAGAGTATATTGTGGGGTATTTTCTGTGCATATTGAACATTCATTTTAATTTACATAATACATTGCTATAATAACTAGGCCTATATTTTTAAGTACAATTTATAGGCCTAATTATGGTACTACACACCATGTAGAAATGTGATGTTTACACAACCTTTAAAGGATGTTTATTTCCTAAATTGAAATTGATTAGAGAAAACATTTAATTACATAACATTAATTTGAATAATTGATTACTACTAATTGACTTTTGACATTAGCTTTTGCAGTTTGTAGTGATTATACAATATCATATTCAATTTTTTTTTTTAGTTTCATTAACTGGTAATTAACTGGTAATTCAGTGTTGTGTGTATAAGGATAGTCCCAGTTAGATCTCATCAGAACATCTTAAAGACTTTATTCAAATACCCCCCCCCCCACATAAATAAATAAATAAATAAAATAATTAAAAATAATAAAAAAAATATATATATAAATATAAAAAAATAAAAAACATACACATCACATGTGTGTCTTCCCTTGCCCCACAAGTCCACTGCCACAGTATAAATAAACAAATAATTAAAATAAATATTACATTATTATAATATGCATTCAGGTGGTGTCAGTCTTTTGCCCCATCTAGTGCACACTGAGTAAGAAGAGAAATTTAGAAAGCAAGGGGGAAGGCTTTCCTGAAGTGAAAGTGGACTGCGCTGACGGCTCGATAATAGGCTAAAACAACGCACACGAGAGCCAAAGAGAGGAAGAGGAGAACGAGAGAGAGGGACCAGAACAGAAGGAGGGGGGCAGCAGAGAGGGAGAGAGTGGCAAGCATATTATAACTCATCCATGTGGATCAGCCGTGTAGATTGGGAGCAATCCCTTGTTGAAATTGTCTTCTAAACACTTAGAGAGCAGGAGACAGAACGGAGCAGCCAGCCCTTCTCAGTGTGCCTCTGTGTGTAAGGTAGAGACCTCTGACAGAGCTCTGTAGTGTGTGTGTGTGTGTGTGTGTGTGTGTGTGTGAGACTGTGCACACATGCGTGAGCCAGCCAACTAGTGCTGTGCATGTGCTGGAGTGAGAGCAGTGAGAGAATGAAGAGGGGGTATTATGCACCCTGGATGTTGCCTCGTGCTTTAAACAGCTGCCTACAAGCCCAGGTAGTGTGCGCCGGCTTCTAAATAAGCAGCGCTTTGACCGTCCCCTTCAGGACAGGAGGCTAGGCTGCAGAGTGTGAAATCAGACTAATACAGTGGCGTAGGGCTGAGCGAGGCAGGCGCTTACTTAGGGAGAGTGTAGAGGACATCAAGCAGCACAAGAAAACAGGGGACTGGACCTCAGAGAGAAAGAGAGGAAAAGACAGCAAGGTCAGTAAATCTTTTTTAATTTGTGCTATGTGAATTCTTGTGTAGCTACAGTACTTTGAGTGAAGTTGCAGTGGAGCTTGGACAGAGGCTGTGCTGTTGTTTTTGCCAGAGCAGGTATTGATTGTTTTAAAGTTTGTGGGAAGTGTGCTCTTTTTGATCCTGCCGGTTGAGAGCAGATGGACTGCACGTGGGGGGGCTGGCTGTGTGGCCCAACTTTACCTCATGACTTTCTGTGCATGTGAGGGTGTGTGCCGGTTGTTTACATAATTCTATAGAGGAAATAGTTTGTGTATAGTGCAGTATTATAAAACCACTGGTCAAAACTTTTATTGTGTGAAATTTTCAACTTCTGTGATGCATATGAGTTATACATTGCACAGGGTTGATTTGATTTTTGTGAAGAGCATGTGTAACTGTTGTGTAGACACAAGTGTCAAAAATATTCATACAAAAATATAAAGTTTGTTTTTACAATGTGTTGGCATGGGACATGAGTCACAGAGTCATGTGGCTACACTGGCCAATCAGAGACTGTAGTGCACCCACACAAGATGGGGATGTACTTGTTCTTAGTGCACTACCCATAAGTCACAACATGAATATAATATACATACTTTTGTTTATCTTATGTAGTTTTCTGAAAGCTACTTAATTAATAAAAAAAAACATGTGGCCTGGAGAAGTGCTGTAGTGTGTGGCCTGGAGAAGTGCTGTAGTGTGTGTGAATGCATTTAGGTTTGTTTACACACAAGCACAAAAAAGTGAAAAAGCCAAGACTACCAAATTGTCAGCAATACTAAAGACATCAACACAAAAATTTCAGCCATCCATCACAGCTGTCGGCATGTTTCCGTGGCGACAGTGATTTATTCTGGGGCAGAAATCCATTTGGACTCTCTCTCCTTTACTCACATACACTCAGTAACTTAGTCGTACTCAGCTCTTAATAAGTGTTGATTTTTGAGCCACAATTATTCAGACTGGACATTGTTGATTGAAATATTATCTGTCCTCTCACAGAGCTGACATGCAGCCCCGGGGCAGGTCATCTAAATATATGTTTTATTTTATTATTATATTTCTAAATTTTGGTCTGACTGGCCACACATCCTTAAAGCATTGCATTTAATATCAGTTGTTTTTCTACATAGTGCTTTTACATCAAAACAACAAAAAAACACACCAAATTATTTATCTTGAGTTAAATTTATAGACATGCCTTTAACTATGGACTGTTTTACTTTTGAATGTTAGTGGTAGTGGCAAAATGAAGGCAGGCTCAGCTGACAGTGGGCGTGTTTACATGCTTGTGGCAGAGCTGGACACATGCTACAAAAAGAATGCTTTGCTAACATATAACCACCGTCATTTCATTTCCTTTCTTCTTTTGTTGCATTCTTGATACATTCTTTCATATGTGAGATGATAACTTTTGTACAGACAGTTTTATCAGTAAACATACACAGGCTAATATCACCCCTTGTTCCCTACTGCCATGGCACGAGTTGGGAAGAGTTACATTTACACTTTTTGAACACACACTACACTTTGAGCACTTGAGTAATATTATTTGGAATTAACAATAGCCTACTCTTTCTACAAGATTTTGTGCCTTAATTCATGTTTTTGTAAAGATTTTTTTTGCAAATACCTAAATGTGCAGTATTTCACTTTTTTATTATTATTATTTTGACATTACATTGAAGCTGCTTTTTTCTTCTTTTTAAGTTTTGAAGTATCAGTACTCTTACTTGAGTAAATTTACTTTACTGTTGCTATGGCTTAAACCCTGTGGGACAACACTTTGTATCTACTGTATTATAATCACCAGTACTTGGAGACAGTCACATGATCTCTTGAAGTGCCATCCTATTGGCTGACTTATGTTTGTGGCAGTGCTTTTGGATGCCAGTCTCTACATGCATGATGAGGGGCTGTCTGCACACATGTGTCAGATATTGATGTATGCAGCATGGCTCTGTGCTCTGCTTTTTGCTGTGAACATTTACACCAGGGCTAGTTCTGAAGCTGGCCATAGAGGTCACTCAGTCTCCATGAAAGCCATGCTACTTCATTGAGTGTTATAGATAGGCATACATCCTGCAAAATGCAAATACCCACACAATGAATTCAGTATTTCAGGCCAGGTCAATGCACTAAAAAGTTAGAATGTTTCACAACTTGCAGTATATTTTTGCAAAGTGTCTGTGTTTGTGCAGTCTGCCTGTTTGTGGCCTCTGTGACAGAAGCTGGTGGAGCTAGTACATGCTGATTGAATTCATGCTAGGGTCTGGTTCAAGCCGTGATAACATGCCGAACTTGGCCCTTCTTTGAAAATCCTGGATTAATACCTGCTTTAAAAGCTTAACATGTTGAGTCATTCAAACATGCACTGGATGGACTTGACTGCCTAGACTGCCTGTTATCTCCTACAGAGTTTTACAAGACCAGCATGGAGGGAATCCTCCACAGGCACGTCTAGGTTTTTGTCCAACCTACATTTTGCAGGCTGTGAAAATACAAACCTATTACTGAGTATCAATGGCGACGGGAATAAGGTTTTTTTGTGATTTTAAATATTTGTTTGTGTTTATGGATATACATGTTTATATTTATTATCATGAATTATTAATTCATAATTCACACACACACACATTATAAAATAGTTTAGACTCTGGTTACAACGCTCCTCTTCAAGTACTTTATATATTCAAAACAGACACACACTTCAAAATGATATTATATCTTTTAATAAAACAAAATTCACTATGAACACCATTAGTATGTGGTTATAATATATTTTATTTTAAAAGTTGTATCTACACAAGTGACTGAACTAGTGTCAGACTGCCCACACTATGACCTGTTCACTTCACTGTGTGCTACTGGACTCTTACTGCCATCCCATATCAAACCTGTCACCTTTGTTTTTCTTGCATATCTAATACAAACAAAAACATGATCTGATAAACATTCATTTTCTGACATTTCCCTGGGAGCTTTCTCTGGGGCATGCCCAGAATGGATTAGTTTAATTACAAGAATGTGGTTGATTCTTAAATTCCCCCTGACATCTCTGTTGCCTCATTTGTCTGAGTTTCCATGTGTTTGCATGTTAGACTGGAGCTTCTTTTGCCTCATTTCAGTAATATTCACTGAAAACAAATCCATTGTAATCTCACTGTTTCTGGAGTAAATACGTACGTCATCCTATATCTTATTAGAGCTTGTTACTGCAGCCATGTGCATAATCACTTTAGGATTTTCTCATGTGTGACTAACTTTTGCACCCTTACATGAGCAGACTGCCATGCTGTTTTACCCTATGCCATAAACAAACACTGTGACCATAATGCAGTGCTTTTTAATGGCAAAAAAGAACATTAAGTATATTAGTAAAAGTCTTAACATTTCTTGGTAACTGTTGGGTTGTTTTTCCATTGTCTGCCTGCACGTGTGTTATTCTGTGTATACTGTAGAACATGGTTAGAAAGTCATTTGAGATATAGTGTATTGTTTTATACAGAGCCAGATGGTGTGTTGTGTTGTTTAGCTTCACAAACTGAGCTGGTGAATTTTCCACAGCAGTATTTCTCATGATGATGTACGGGCGCTGAAGAGACCCGCATGCCGCTCTGTGTTTTGTGCTGTGTGCTGCGTCTAAGAGTAATGATGGTGGGCTATGTTGATTCCATCTGGGCTGTTCTGCAATAATTCAGGAGCATGATGGGGGTGGGGTGGTGGTTGGGAGGCACCATTTCACTCCTCCAATCCCCCTTCAGCACCATTGGAATATAATCCGCTGTCTCCTGACCTTCAAATCATGCAGCGCTGCAGTCATTTCAATTGGCCCGGTCACCATTAGCGTGAAATGTCCTCTAGCCACTCTGCTCCTGCACATGGAAGATTTCCTTTCTCCCAGCATGGCTTCCCTCTTTTACTTTTCCTTCTTGCCTCCATCTCACATTCTCTGCACCATGCCCCCCGAAGCCTGGCCGCTATGACGGGTTGGACCCTCTCGCACTAAGGAAATGAGCCTCCACAGGAGATGCTGTTGGTCAAAAGGAAGGATGAAAAACATTCACATTAGATTCAAATATGTTTGTGTCGCACCATGTTGTGAAGAAATAATATGGTGGCCTGTACCTTTGGATTTTTTTGCCAATTATGTTGTAGTTGTGTATGCAGTTATTTTAAAATATGTGTGTGTGAGGTGTGACATGCTTCTTAAAATCTTTATTTCTATGTTATTTAATCTAATGAATAAAAAGCTGCACTGTAGATTCACACAGTTCCCCATGCTGCATCGAGGCCAAGCATGACATGTATTACTGCTCATGTGCAGTTATAAATTTAAATCATCAGTTTCTAAATAGACAGATTTTATTTGAATTGCAACATTGAGTGGTTTACTATTTATTATCATTCATTTTCATTTTAGCCTAGAGACTGTGAATGTAGCTTTACAGTGTTGACCTGCCAGCTCGTGGTTGCGTCTTCGACCGAGGGTTCATTGGAGCGTGCCCCGCGCAGTTCCCCTGGCCAAGTGCATCACAATGAAGGAGCAGCTCCAGCCCTCTCTTTGCACACAGAACAGTTTTGAAAAAGATACGGAGAGGGCCAGAGAAATCACATGCCAAAACCCAGCATGTGTTATGTTGCTAGTAGATAGATAGATCAATTATTGAAGGAGGACATATTTGATATGATCTGAATATTAAAAATATATCAGAGGGCAAACAGCATTCATGGCGCCTTCAGATCTGAGCTGAGAGATGTGTGTCAAATCTCCAGAGAGATGCTTTATTCAGATGGGTCAAAGGTTCTCTGGATCTTTAATCAGATGCTATTTTTTAGTTCAGTTTAAAAAAAAATGTGTTAAATGTCAAAAATGATGTTTATTATTGCCCTGCCTCATAAATGATTATCTCTCCATATTCATATATAAATATGCTATATTCCAGATTTATAATTTATAATAAAATAAATAAATACAATTTCTAATATATTTACATAAATGCTGTTGTGTGTGTAAGGGTGCTCTTCTTGAATGTGGGATCGGGGCCAGCCTCATTGAGTTATTAGTTTGTGTGGACTACTGAGAACATGAGCTACTGGTGTCACACCAGTTCTTCACTCATATTGTCTCTGGGCATTTCCCTGTGTGGTTGTTATGATATACACTGCATGAGTCTGTGATTAATGACCCCCTGGGCTCAATTCATAACACTATGACCTCTAGGTAAGATTGAAATGCATGCAGAGCATGTAGAGCATTCAGTATATTATTGTCCAATATACTTAGTAGCCATTACATTTGCTGCTATATGTGAGAATGAAACATAAAGCTATAGGTTTTCAAAGGCCACTCCAGGAAATGGACTTATTGGAACTGCATTAAGTTGATTAACCTGAGAAATAAATAACCCTATTTACATTGCAGTTGTGTTAAACATTAGTGTTTTCTTCAGTTGTAGGAGTGCATTGACAGTGGGTCAGCATCAATTAAATCTCTTGTATGTATCCAGAGATCCCAGACCTGTTGTCTTCAAGTCCATCTGTGGACACAGAATGTTTCATTTCCTCTTGGAGATTGGCCTCAGTAATGCACAGTGCTTATCATAGCCCTGAAAAAGAGTGCAACAGCACAACGTTGTGATGTTTGATTCCCAGATCAACCGGAGGCGTGTGCTCACATCACTTTGAGACTTTCTCATTTTTTATTGTAGCCTCCTGAACTCCTTTTGCTGCGAACTGGGGTATTTTATGTTTAAATTGCAACATACTAGTAGTTTTGTACATTTTGTCTTAAATAAAAAGAAAACCCGAGCTGTTTGCTTTGGTGGTTTACTCGATTGTGCTTCTTCTCTTAGTCTAGATCAACATAAGGACAAGGTTATGAGAGGGCCATTTATTCTGTGTGGCTCCCCTGTCTAATTAATGGTGACATTCATACATGTTATTGGTCCGTCACTCATTAATCATGTGACCTTGGGTGGCACACAAATTGACCTTGGAGCAGTAGATCAGCTGCAGAATATGTGTTTCAGGAAGTGCTCATGGTCACAACAGGTACTACATTCAGTTTCTGGTCTCTGTCACAGGGATAGACACAGCAGTGCAAAGGACCAGGAAGGAATCAATTCTGATCAAGTCCTGTCATTTGGATTTCAGATACAAACGACCAAAATCTAAATGCAGTACAAAATTGAGTTGTTGTTAAGAAAGTTTTGTTCTATTTACAACATATGTTTATAAAAAGAAAATAATAATTGCAAACTAGTGTAAGTCTTCAACGGAACAGGGACAAATATTGTTTTACTAGTTACCTCTATTTTATATCCAATTTTTTTCGACAGCAGAGATGACTAATTACTAAAGTGCATTGTTGATGGATCATGTTAGTGTCCAAAGTTTAAACATTGATCAAATTCTCCCTGACATTGTATTTTTGTGATTGCTGCATGATAATGTTAGCTTTCTTCTCCGTGACATTGAAATGGTGGGATTTTGTTTATCCCTGCTTTTGTTTATTTAACATTTTGCTCAGCGGGGAAGTTTCAGATAGATTGTTTTCAAGACAGTCCCTGCAGACAGCGAGCAAACACACTACAGCTTCATCAAACAGAACAATCTTCAACTTTCCCCTTCTGCCGTGTGCAGGGAGATGTGACTGAGAGCTACATCATAATGGAATATGATAGAAAATGATTGTCATAATTTTCTCCATCTCTGTAAGCATATGCAAGCCCAGGTTTTTTTTTGAAGATTTATTTAGAACCATGTGTAAGTGCAGCCTTACACACAAACAACTCATGTTCATGTGGCAATCATTTGTACGTTTTATTATTAATGAATTCGCTCATGACTGATAGTTTGTAGACGTATCATTGAAGAGGGAAGGAGCAGATATTTTAGCACATGCTGTCTGACCTGAATGAGAAAGAGATGGTGCAAAAACAAATATTTTCTGAACTAAAAAGTTATTTTTGAAAAAAGTTGTGTTTGGGGTTCAGTGTGAGACTTGTCTTTGTGAGTCCAGGTTGTATGGTAGCATTTTCATTTCTGTTTCAAAACATATTTCTGCCAGGGAAATTGAAAATCCAACATCTGACAAAGGTGTGTTTGGTGCTGTCGCCTGAATGGCCAATGGACGGACAACCTGGGACCTTTGAATTCTGCTCATTAAAAATCCACATAAAGGCAACACATAGTAGTAGTGTATAGGGAACATGCCATTAACTTCCTCCTTCTTCAACCTCCCTCTGTCTTCTTCTATCTCTCCATCCGACATGTCTTTTTCCCAATGCAAGCGCAGACTTGATTAATATTTTTCTCCTTTCCGTAACCATGGCAATAAGGTCACTGCATATGATACTTAATTGAATCTTCCTAGTGCTTTTGTGTGCATCTTCTGTGTCCGGACAATAAAAATCTTCCACTGATGAGTCTAACCCCATCCGTTGCTTCTCTCTCCTCCGTCCTGCCTTTCATTTTGTGCCCCATGAATTTATTCATTTGTTTCCTCTGCTGCTACTACTCTCTTGTAGTGCCTTTCTTTTGCTGGCCTTTATCCGACCCAGTCTTCCCTATTCTGTATTTTTATTTATTTTTATTTTGTCCCTCAGTCTTGCGTTCTCCTTCATAAGCACTTCTGTGTAATTTGTGCTAAATGTCTTTGTTTCCACTTTTATAACATCTACATAACCAACATTCCTTAAAGCTTTTGAAGGCCCTATACAGTCTGCACCACCCATTTCTTCATAATCAAAAACATGACTGAAGTGGTCAAAATCCAAAAAGCCCTTTGCTTCCATCATAAATATGGATTGCCAGTACCATAAAACCACATTTGAGTAACATTGTGTTTTCAATAGTCTGGCTGAAACATCTGTACATTACAAAGCCATTTTTAACACATTTGAATTGTTTGACAACATTTCAATCACTATACCTATACTGTATGTATATTCATCACATTATATTTGAAGTCATTTTCTTACAGGGATACCATTCTGGGGCACGGTTTAGCTCCGTTGGTAGAGCCCATATGAAGAGCTTGAAATGCCCCGGTGTCGTGAGTTCAAACAGTTTGCCGAATGCCACTCCCTGTTCTTCTCTCTGGTTTCCTGTCACCAAAGCCAAAAAATAAATAAATATATATATACACAACTCTGTACGTTTTAGTTCTATCCCCTGCGATTTAGGAAATTACAGATTAAATTAAACAGTATAACATTGCAGAGAAAACGTGGCCAAAACACAGGCACATATCAAATTTGACATATGCACCATAAAATAACCATTAGCAGTTACCTACAATCTGAAGTGACAGTCTATCAATAATGTCACTCTGAAAATGGGACAGGTTTGTTGCTGTCTTTAAATCATCGGAGACTCCATAGTGGGAAAGCATGCAGGTATAGGAAATGCATTAGGGCTTGGTATTAATGGGTGTGGTGGGAGCCGTGGGACGTCCAGGGGTGAGGGAGGAACATCACTCACGTATCACTGGGTCGGTCACGGTACTGAGCTGTAATCTCACATACATCATCACACCTACAGTATACAATGGCTCTGCGTGGATATTTACATTCTACTTTGATTATGACGTCAAATGCTAAGTTCTACAATGCAAAGTTATCCCATAGAACAACATCAAAACAGTGCCACTTTACCCAGCTTTTATATACATTTGAATTTAGATTTACCAATATATAAGTTGTTTGAATATATTGTCAAAAGGTAACTAACAGAGAAACTCATTAACATTTTTGAACCATTCTTGGAAACAGTCATTTACATACAGTCAAATTTGGTGTTGGGTATAAAGAGATCTATGAGAGAAATGGACTGTCTTCTGACTCCATTAATGTTGTAGTCAGTCTGTTTCTTGTCCATGGTATATATATATATATATGCTCACAGCACACCCCCTGCATACAGCCCTTTGCCACGATAAACTGGTGTAACAGGCAGCCTTTGTCGCAACAAGTGTCTACACATTACCACGCTTGCCAGCTCCCCCTCACTTGGCAGCGAGCCGGCTAAGATCCCCGCCCCCGTGTGAGAAAAGGAC
Source organism: Philypnodon macrostomus (assembly GCA_036025475.1). Taxonomy (NCBI): domain Eukaryota; kingdom Metazoa; phylum Chordata; class Actinopteri; order Gobiiformes; family Eleotridae; genus Philypnodon; species Philypnodon macrostomus. The sequence goes on from JAVQKC010002061.1 coordinate 26,468, forward strand.
CTGATTGTGCCAGGGGAAAACGCTTTGGGGGTGAAATGGGAGAAGAGGCGGGGTAGTTGGGGTGATTTACATACTGCAGATTAGGCCTCACTCATCTGATTTTAAACAGCTTTGAGCAATTAAGGGCCATTAGTTTCTTTTGTTTTGCGCCATGTAACAGTATGTGAGACGCTGTGCCCCCAGTGGGAGTCACCTGTGGGCATGTCAGCTCCAAACATGGCAGTCTCTTCCTCCTCATTCATGTCCCCCTTGTGCCATTGACACAGGTTTTGTGTGTGTGTGTAAACAAACACTCAGCACCAGCCTGGCACTGTGAGGGAAGCCACTTTGGCCAAGGCCCAGCTCTTGAGTGTACAGCTGGTAATGTGACGCTCAGGAGGCACCCGCTCCTTATCCTAATTATCTTGTTCATGACAAGGATGGCTATTTTATGGCATGATTTGCAAACTGCCAGCATTCAATTAGGTTTGTTTCTGCTCGAGAGGTACACGTGCAGTGCAGTGGTGTAAATGATAATGTGGCTCTTTTTACCGACTCTATGACGGGTATGACTTTTGTGAATAAATAAATACAGTTGTTATTTGAATTAATGTTATATCTTTTAATTCCAACAGTATACCCTTCCAATGGAGGTAAAAACAACCCACAATATACACAAATGTCTAAAACATTAGTAAACTCAGATTTCATCACTAGTATTTTTCAATGAGGTATACAAGAGAATAGAGTTGCCTCAAGGTCAGAAGTAATGTGGGTTTGGTTGTATCTCCAACATGTTTATGTGTAGGTTTGTCCTCAATTAGTTGCTTGTATGGGTGTTAAGCTGTACCCCTGCTATAGTGAAAAGGCATCAGGGGGAGCAAAGGACAGCTTTGGTGTGGAGCGTGAATGTTCACATGTCCATTTGTGTGGCTTTAAGACCCTCCTCAGTTGATATAGAAAAACACTTACTGCTAATGTAAATAGCAGAGCAGCATAAATCAGGGACCGCGAGCTGCCTGGGGAGAATATCGTGTAATAGTTATTGCGAAATGAAGTGGCATTGGGATCAATATCCCACTATATCTCACTCTGGCGTAATGGCACAGAGGGAAGCTGGAGGCCAAGGGAGTCCGGGCTCTCCATCTCGCCACAGGCCCATAAATCTGCCTGACCTGCAGCCCGCTTATTAAAGTGCATACACAATCGGCAGCAGCCATCCAAAAATACAAGCTTCTAACTGACCTGCAGTGGGGGAATGGATGCCTTTACCTTGTCTCAGGGCAAGGGTTAAAGGCTGATTGAGGCTATTGCATCATCAGACTATGCTGTAAAGATGAACTGGGAAACATTGCACTGATAATAAAATAGTATGCACTTGAACCTGTTGCATTTTAGCATTTTTTAATAATGGTTTTTAGAGACATTTATTGTATCTAATTTATGACGAAATAAATAATTCTGAAAAGAGCCAAAAATTATGCTCAGTTTCACAGATAAAGAGAAGTGCATTTTTTTGGTACATTTTCTCCCCCTCCATCCATTGATAAGATTTTGCTTTGATGGAATACCCCAGCTATTATGGGTGGGTAAAGAGTTACTGAGACATGCTGTCCACTTTGTACTGATACAGTGTTTGAAGCAAATGACTGATATCTGTGCACTGATGCACAACTCTTGTGTGTTTTGCAGGGCTGTGAAAGAAGCTTTTGTCTGCTTTACGCTTGGTAAGTGTTTTTTTTCTACAGTTTTGTGTGTGTGTGGAGGAAAGCAAATGCATTGAAAAAAAAAATCAATTATATACATTAAATCTACAAAAGTTGTGTCTCAAACCATTGGACAAAAGGTATCAGAAGTATACAAAAAGCAGTATATGTGCAGACCCAGATTTCACGGTTGTAGTTTATGTGAACTTTTGTTATGTTATGTGATTTTTCATTGTGGAAATAATAAACAAAATACTGTCAGTTGAGACCATGTAGATATAAGAAATCAGTGGCAGTTGTGAAAATCCCATGTAAATGACTGGTGCAGACTGACCTTTGACCTCTGTGTGTGAGGATGTCTGACCAGTGTCTGACCCTAATCCTCTCCTAAATGATTTGACAATAGAGAGGTGTATTGATCTGGGCAGTAGTCTGGTGAAAGGGTCAAGGGCCTACATGAGACACGCTGCTCTGTGTCTACAGGTATCACTCTACTGTGTGGATCAGCTTCTGTTTCACTTCCAAGTAAAGACACCCTTTGGACGTCTGTTGCGGTCACTCGATTCACCTCTATATCTAGGCTTAAAATGAAGCTAAGTGTAAGGCATCGAAAAACTAACACATTAGACTTTATATGACAGCCTTAGGAAATGGCTTCTTTTTCTCTTCAAGGCAGCACAAATTGCTTAAAGCAAAGCTTATGCCTGAAAGCTTTGATAACCTACACCTTCTAACCCCTGGCCCAAAAGAAAACACACGTCTGTGGGCTTTCTTGTGAACCATTGGTTTTCCCAGTTTGCCTGGGCACTGTTCTTCAGTAAACTCAGCCAGGGCCAGCCCACTCCACATCTGGATAGAAACAAGAAACACTCCCTCTCAGCCGCTCTCAGATTCTTTCAGAGTGACTGGTGGTAGAGCAACATCTGGAGGGAGCAGCAGTTTTCTTTCCTTGTATTTCTTAGAGAGATCTCGGCCCCCGATAATCCGTCTTTCTGCTCATTAAAGGAGCTGAATAAACACAGGCCTCTTCCAGTTGTTCCTCTGAATTTCCTCAGCAGGCGTCAGGAGACCCGAGCAGGAGCTACCGGATCAAAGCTGCCGGCAGCCCCTGTATGCCCCAGAGTCAGAGCCTGTTCCGGGGCTAGGTCCATTACCTTTCTCCCTGGGACCCTCTGGGGCTCAGGGGTCACAGGCTGTCAGCTCTTTTGACCCAGCTTAAAAAAGATGGAGATGCAAAAGAAAGAGATGGGAAAGAAGAAAAGAAAAAAACGAGAGTCAATAGAAGAACAAATCATCTTTTAGTGCAGCCTCATAATATGAACAAATACAGTATACAGTATAGCCCCGATGTGTGTGCCACCCTTGTGCACTGACCCTGGTGTTACATTTATTTCCTAATTCTCTGCACTTGCTGGCAGTCAACTTAGAGGGACAGTGGTTCGCTGGAAAAGTTTGCAATGAAAGCAATTAAAGCAGAAATGTATCTCAGCAGCACCAACAACAGCAGCTGCACAAGACCAGAGAATAGGATGATGCCTGTAATTGTTACTCACTTACTGGGAACATGATCAAATATATCAAATTGCATCCTCTGTGCACTTAAGAAAAAAAAAAGTCCAGTATCAAACGTTCAATGTAATTAACTTACCTGCTTTGTAACTACATGATGAGTGCAGATATGGTTTGAAATGACCATAGTTTTTCAGCATTTGTGGCTGTGTTTGTGTGTTCAAATGGCCCTGTGGTCGTCATCAGGCTCCCATCAGCCCCTCCATTAGTTACTGAGCTGTGGGTCCATGCTTGAGTCTACCTGCGCAGAATACAGATGAGCTGAGGAGCGTACAAGCAGCAAGCACAATGAAGACAAACACACAGACGCTCACAAATCATACTATCTGTTTTGACATACATGACATGTTTTTGACACACATGTATAATCAAAGTAATTACATTCACAGACCACGAGTGAGCCCACATCATATTATAATCATTAAAAGCATGTGTGTGTTCCAAAGACTAGCGTGTCTGATTACTGCCCATCACTGGACACTGAGACATGAGGTGATGGTTGTGGAGAGCACTTCATTCACTGGCACTGGCAGATCATAGCTTACACTCGACACACACAGTGTACACATACAGGCGAACCAGCACAAAGGCAAATATGGTCGCCTAGTTGTCTTTTCTTCCTGGAGCCCAGAGACTCACATGCTCGTGACAGGAAATGTGCTGGCCGTCATTACACAGAGGCGAGCAAACACGCAGCTGCCACACTCACAGATAATGTTTTCATACGTGCCACTGCTCTGTTGTCTATATGTTTGTCTTCATATAGCTTTCAAAAGAGGTATACATTTAGTACACACTGCATGGATGTTTGGACATACAACCAGTATCAGATTTTTTTAGACAGAATATTATTTTATTTTGTTTTCATTGTTTTTTATAAAATAAGTGATTCATTCAGGCCCCCATTGCTAATGTAATTACCTGCATATAGAGAACAATTTTCAGGTAATTTGTCATATGTATATGTATTGTAAAAAAAAGATTAGGTACTATATAATCATATTTCATTGTCTTCCTTAAACTGCGAAACGATTATATAGCATATAATTGACTTTGACCTTATTCAGAGATTTCTTTTCATATAAGGGTAAGGATAACATGATGTAGACTAAAAGAAAAATTGAGGTAGTAAATGAGGGGCTCACCAGTTTAAATGGCAACATCACAGTATCTTACAACCTAAACATTTTTAATGAGAAGCAGTGTGATTAAATAAATAAAATCAGAGTTGGCCTGGCTTTGACCAGGACTGGCGCACTCCGTGATGTCCTCAGGGTGTCCCTCTGTCAGTCCGATGGGACCCCTGGGAGACCTGGGTCACGAGGCCTATTCCCAGCCCCCAACAATACTGTGCCATTTAAAGTCACCTAGCATCTATTTCCTCCAATAAAAACTAATAACCTTTTCTGTCAAAAATCACGGCCGCTCTGGAGTGCTGGAGCAAGGGCCTGGCTGCATGGCCTGTAATTGCAGTCCACAAGCCCCCTTTTAGTTTATTTTTTGCAGTGTTTTGGATTTGATTCCCCCCCAGTTCTCCTGTCCTCTGTGCTTTGTGGCTGATTGCCTGCACAGCTCGTCCCACACTCAGTAATCAGGCAGGAGTTGGAGAGGGGGCCAAACAGCAACTCAAGGACCTTTTTTATAATTGGGGGGGATTTGGAGGGTGGTCGGACTTTACATGTGGTGTGAGAACACTCTGATGGGGACATGAAACTAAATATGAACGCATGCAGATTTAACTACTATTCAAAATGATTGAGACTGTTCTATACCTATTTGTATTGTGTGCAATCTTAGAATGTAAATTATGATTCTGTTTTTACTGTACACATGAATGGAACAAAGTAAAAAATATTACTATCCTGGTTGTGATGTAATGCCTCTGATGCATATTTACAGTATATTCATATATATATATATATTATGATTTTCTTATTTGTACAGCACTTTGGCCAACCCTGTTGAATTTAAAGAGTGCTGTAGAAATAAAGTTGGATTGGATTTCGGATGATATATTAATCCACAGTGATTTGACCAAATTAAAATGATTGGACACACCCAGTAAAGCTGGGGTTCGTCACAGCATTGGTTTACGAATGAGGCACATTCAGATTCTGGTCTGCCCAGGATGCCCGGGGGCATAGAGACTCAGTTGTCCAAAACTACAAAAGGTCTGCAGTTTGGCCTTAAGCAAAAGAGCCCATGAAAGGAGCTGGTCTGGACAGATATCATTTTCTTTCTCTGCAACAGTAATTACCATCTGTCTTTCATAAACTAAAGCTTAAAATGAACCAATTATATTGTATTTATTCTATACAGGCAGAGAGCCAATAACACACATCCACCTTGCAAGACTTTCTAACCGAGTCTCAGTTATCTATATTTTGTACTGATGTAATACCAAAGAGGTTTAGGTATAATGTAAGGCATTTAGAGGCATACAGGCCTTTGTTTTGTAGGTGCATGAACTCCATTTAAAGTGTGGTGTGCTACTTATTCATTGAGGGGCACTAATTGAAGAGAGCAGAGCTTGCGTCACAGTTTGTGTCTTTAGGTTTGTATTCACTGCACAGACATATGGCCAGCATGGCCTCTGTGCCACAAAGAAGCCCTGGCCCCGGGGCATAGAGGCTACAGCCGGGCCCTGCTTCTGACAGTATAAACAAATAAAGGTAGGGCAGCTGAACAATGTTTTCATAATGCAAAGCATAGGGTGTGTATGGCTCCTCCACTAACTGATTGTGTCTTCTGAAAGAATAAAGCATTGTATAAAAAGCTTCATTGGCCACAACTTAGTGAAAGGCTGGCTTTTAATTTATTTTTCAAGATGTGAAAAAGTACAAACAGTACCACACTGTAAAATAGTAGTTCTGCTTCAAAGTGAAATGAGAGAAGTATAACCTTACCTGAATCTTAGGTTATTTGCCTTGTTAAACATTGTGTCAAGTATTAATATTGTCCTGCTTAATTCTGTTAACATTTAGAGATCAATATGTTATTAAAGACTTGACCAAATAGAAAAATAGCTTTAGTTCACTTCCCTTCCAGTTATCCTGCATCTTTTCATTACTGTTTTATTAGCGCAACTTTTGGTTGCTTATACGGTTATAGATTGGACTAAGTGGTTAATGATTAAACATGCAATAAAATATAATGAAAGACTCGTATTAAGGGAAGTAAGATGGTAAATAGTAGGATTTTCTATGGAAAAAGGTCTAATTCTGACCAGCACCTTTAATGACTGATAGTAAGGATGCAATGCAATTAATGGCATCTGGTACTACTTCATATTGTATATTTATCAAAATGAATGGTCCCTGATAAGATTTTTACGGGCCAGTTTTCCTCATTGTTTCTATTTTTAACTTTATTAGTGTGTGTGGCTGTATGTTTGTGGGAACACTTCTGTAATTGCATTAAGACAATGACGCACTTTCTTACTCTGTTTAAGCTCACTTTAATGGACTCTGAATGGTACGCCAGGGAGGACAGGAACTGATGGCACAAAGTGGACATGCAATTAGCTACGTCTCATAAGATGCTCTGGGGACAATAGGTGGATTTAAATTCACTAAGGAATATGTCACAGAGGGCAACAAATGCTATTTTGTGTTGCCTCTGTGGTGGCATCTTGATAGAATGGCATTTCATTCATTTAAGAATCAGACATACAGAGGAAGAGGAGGGTTTGTAATGAAGCAGCAGGAAATGTGCTGTGGAGGGCAATGTAGGTGAGGAGGAAAAAAAACAATATGAAGAAAGATGGAAGGTTCACTAAAGAGACCTTTGAATGCTCAGTCTGTGTGGGACTAGTAATGGCATCATGACAAAATATGATGCCTGAATATTCTACAGAATTTGAAATTGTGTTTTACCTTTTGTATAAGGATAGAACCGATTGCATGCATTCTTCATACATGTGGAAGAAATGTGTGTAAGTATTTGAAATTATTGCATGATGTTATAAATTAGGTTAATATTATTGGATCACTGAAGAGAGGTTAGAAAGAGATTTGATATGGAAAAGTACTGAAAAGTTTCTTATGAAAGAAACATACTATGGTTTATGATTCATAGAAACATGCATGTTCAAGATGAGCTCATTTATTTATTTGTTCCATAGTCTAAATTAGTGACGTCACAGATTGGGTTAATAGCGTTGTTGTGGCACATTTCAGAGCGTGTACGATGCTCAAGCTCAGACACCATTACAGATGCTCCTCCTTCAGGTGCTCCACTGTTTTCATTTTCCTCCATTTTTCATGTTTCTCTGTACCCTCCCTTCCCCGTACCCCCGCCCGCCCTATACCCCTTCCCCCCATCTTGGACAATCTCAGGCTGTCTTCCCTGTTCTTCCTCTCTCTCTCATTCCAACTCCATTCTCCCCATCCCTCCCTCCTCTTTTCTTCATTTAATAGTGGACCTCAGAGTGGTTGCCATGTCGACCAGCCAGCACATTACTATGGCAACGGGTCTGAGCGAGACGAGGCTGCTGATTAGGGAGAGATGTCTAGTGTAGCCTGGCCAGCGCCGGGTGGGGAGGAAAAGGGGAAAATGGTGTTGGGATGCTAGAGGGGGGTTGTATATTATAGGTCTGGATGTGTATGCATCTTTAAAAAAAAAAAAAATATTTGGGCTGATCAGTCCTAGCAGTCAGCCAAAGGACAGTTCACATATAATGTTACGTAGGCTGTCCAGGAGATACACTAGAAATCATTATAATATCGCAAAACTAATGTTAACACTTAATATAGCGCACATCACATATAAATAGCCCAGCTTTTAGCAGTAATAACAGTAGTAGTAATAGTTTTATGAATAGGCAATTTACATATACTGAATTAACACATATGTAGAAAATGTTGAGTTTATTTACACATGGTTACAACTGAATAATTGAAGTTCTAACAATATTTATAACTCATTGGTGTTTATTAATGTTGAAGTAATCTTGTTTGCTGACCCTTAACTAATGCTTAATATTGTGAGAAATTCCAGCATCACCAACAAAAAGTAATTAAGACAACTTTTCATACTTTTCCCTTCTGAGGCTAAGTTTGAACTTGAGACTGAAGCTCTTGGATTTGGCCGAATCATTTTCAGCTGTTTGGACATGTGAGGGACAGAGCAGGGCTTTTAAAAAGTGCCCTCCTTCAAGATCACTAATGAACACTGCAGACCTCCCTGATCCATCAGAGAAACTAATTACAAGATCCAATTAAAGAGAGAGAGGACGAAAAGGGGAAAGAGAAGAAACAGAGCAAAAGTAGATGGGGCAGTGTTCACTTTACCACTGACCCAACCACTCCGTCAGCTCATTCAAGATCGTAATTATAGCTTATTTATTATTCATCCTTGAGCCAAATAGAAGCCTGACATTTCAATAGCAGTAATAAGGTCTGGAAAAAGGCAGTACAAACTATGGACTTACTAATTGCAGCATTCAGGGATCAAACAGCTGAAGAAATTTTCTATAGGGTGAAATACACTAGGATGATATATTTATAGTCTAAAAATGCCCCTGGTAATCAGAATATAAAACATAACCGGCATATCAAGCTTTCTTTAACAAGTACTTTCCAAAGTCAATACTGCAATTTTCATAATTGCTGTAAGTCTCTTCAACTTGCACCTACATTGTTCTCTTTTTACTATGTCCATCTCTTCCCTTAAACTGAACTCTGAAGCACCTCATTAGGACTAGCAGCTCTTGGCCTCACTGGCTGTGGCAGAGGTGAAGAATATCACATAATCATGAAGTGGAGATGCCATTACGCTCATCACAAATTATAGATGAGTTTTGTGGCCACCGTCCTGGCAGACCACTGCTCAACTAAAGTGACTGTTACAGAGGTGCACAGTTGTCTCTACCACTAAGTGTTACATAGGGCAGGCATAGAGTAACTGTCACTGTTGTCTTTTGTGTATACTTTACTGCACGAACGGGTTCTTATCTTTCACCTTCTTCAGTTGTACCTGCATAATCTTCAATATTGCTTTTCTGTATGAATCATTTCAAAGATTTATTAACTTGGAACAACCAATACATTTACCTTATTGAAATTATGGTCTATACCTCTACAGACACCCCTCTTTACACCAATTCTTGGGCTAAGGGGCACTGAGAAGCACAGTTTACTTTGGACATTCCCTCAGACAGACCAATTGATTTTATTGATTTTGGGGAGACTTCCAGTCATGGAATTCTGAAGTGGGCTGTTGTTGTAAGAAGGTATAATATTGAAAGTAACTTTATGATGCTACTGATTTTTCCATCGTTCTGATGCCGTATGAAGTGTCCATGTAACCACACACATCGGGACATCCTGCTTCACCAATAGGACCATGTAGCCTTATTGCTTACAAAACCTACTCAGACAAATAGGTCCACAGTGACCAGGTCCCGGCCCATGGGGGTGTGGGGCAGTACTTGAGCGATGTCTCCCTGAGGGGCTGATATTTTATAGTTTGCGTCCATCAGTGCCACAGCCCGGGGCACAGGGTTGACAGTAAGTGCTCTCAACACTGGTGACACTGATTCATCTGAGCTATGACACATATGGGGGGGTGGGGTGTGGGGTGTGGGGTGTGAGTCTGCCCCAAAAGAAATTTAAACACCTAAAGACCCAGATATGCTCCCTTATTGTATGCTCTTTGTTGTTTAGTATAATACCTTATTCACCATGATTGCTCATTTAGAGCAACCCAAGGCTACTGGAAGTCAGTGGTCCATGTTGGCCATAACACATGGTTCTACAATGATAAGGCGATCTTATATGTGTGAGGCTAGGCAGATTGGCTTGAGGAAGGGACTCCAATCTAACATGGCATTTCCATTTCTCATCCCCCCTGATGGCTGTGCTGTGCTCTGCTGCACCTCTTCTACATACATATAGGGAGGATGCCTCTGAACCCCAGCCTTCTGGATGCGCATACTAAGCAATCAATGTCATATTTTTTCATATGGGGACCATGCTCATTTTTTCTTGTCACTAGAAGGTTTTTTTCTGTCCTAAAACTTGGTGAAGGTGTGCCTGATAAGTGGCTACCTCCCTTCTGTTTCTACCACTATAGTACTTTGCATCCACAATTTACAAAAGGGAGCTCTCACACCCCCACCCTGTAAAGGGGCTGCACCCCCACAGTCCTGTCCCCACTTTACACTCCAAGCCCATCATAGTTGTATGTGAGGCCGACTGCTAAATTAGATAAGCGGGACTGTAGCACAGCGCCCTGATTAATAAAAGATGCAGTGCTCCCTGGAGAGGGTCCCCGTGAGGGCCGCATGAGGCTACCCACAGACAATGGAGTGTGCTCCCACACAATGCACAGGAAATGGAGAGAATGAACCAATCATGGAAATATAACATTTAAAGCACAACTGTTCTGTGGCACACTCTGACATTATGCATGCAACACACTGGATATTATAAAAAGTGGAAATACATTCAGTTATTGGGAAACATATCTTGAGTTGACATCAGGTAAAAGCAGGTAAAACTTTCAGGGTCTTGCTGTTCTTGGGAAAAAAACATTTAATGGGTAGTTTTATATATTTTGTAACGTTGAAGTTTTAATTGTATTGTTTTTTATTCAATAGTACTGTTAGAGTGTACTATAAGATTTTAAAATACAGAAAAATGTTTCTTCATTGTCTTCCATTTTGTGGTTTGCATTAGGTCATATATTTGGAGACATTTTTACACCAAATCTTTGTCACCATCCATAGCTATTAAATAAACAGTGTTTTTTAATTGATGGTAAATACAGGTTTTCTAAGAGGGCAATTAGGTTAAAAGAATAATCCCTTAATATGCAGATTGTCGCTGGAGGATATGAGTGAAAATTAAAGGTTGTTCACCTTTTTTCTTGGCCTTTGACACCTGGGTCATTTGTATGATTTGTTTTCTAATAGACTTGAAAGAATGAAATGGCACATGTGCATATTTGTCGTACACACGGAACAGAATCATACACAGAAACCTGCTGGTTGAACGAACACCATTTACAAACGAGACCCATCCCAAACAATCATTGCTTGCTTTGTGTGCATAATCCTCCTGCAACCACATGAAGACAACAGTCATGTTTTCTGTGCTTATTTCCAGTATGTGATTGCAGCATGGATCATGAACACTAGAGCATTTATCTTTAAATAACCTCCACCCCCTGTCACTATCCTGAACAATAGCTAGACACTTCTAATTTTCCGCAAGATAATGGTAGTCATATTGAGATGAAAAAGGTCATGGGTTGGCTTGTAAGATTCTGATTGGTTCGGAGTATCACGCTGTCCCGGGAGATAAAATGGAAAGTGATATTTCATTGATAGCACCATCCTTCTCGACTGCGTAGCAATTTTAGATGATGGTTACATGAGGAGTCCTGCTTGTGCAATGATTAGAGAGCATCTAGCAGTTACCAGTTAAACAACAAAATGGCCACACTCATGTCTCGCATCAGCTTCTTTTATTTGCCCCCATTATGTGATCTCAAACATGTGCTGAATAGTGCTCCACATGCTTTAATCGTGAGGTTTTTTTATATTTATTTTATTGGATTTATGTATGTATATGCATTTGTAGCTGAACCTGCCTCTGACCTTCATCTGCTCACATACATTCAGAAAGCCGCTGCTGTTACCCTGAGCACTGTTGTATTTTTAAAAAAGGCAAAGCTTTTCTGTTTCTTGTTGTGGGCTTAGCTTCTTTACAATTCAATATCATAAGTTGTAACACACCATCTTCTGAATGCATGGGTACAAAGCATTTCCATACATTTCCATGTACTTCGTTCAACTGCAGGTAGGTGCTTGTATGGTAGGGTGGCACTTTCAATGGAGTGTTTGTAGTAGTAGTAATAGTAGTAGTATTTTTATTATTTGTATTATATTTATTATTTGTATGATTATTTTTGCTGTTAAAATCTGCATTATGTAAATCCCACAGACCTCTATGAATTCTATTTAGCCTTTTTCCCATTTGTAGTAAGCTCTAGTTTCTATTGTTCCTGTGAGGGGCCAAAGCATCACACATTATGCAGTGACCCAAACAGCACTATCAAGGCGCAGTCTGGGGTAGTGGGAGTGGCCTGCGCTCGTTGAAGAGGCTGCCCTTTAAGGTCACTCCACTGGTCATGTGACAGGCCAGTGGAGCCCCCTGAGCCCTATGACAAACGGTGCTGCCGGGCCGTGGCGTGTGTCAGGGGTGTTTTTCCACAAAGTATTCTATAAAAGTGTAACTGGGCTGTATTTGCCCTTTCCTCCTGCTACGCGTCCAGCCAACAGGCCCCCAAAGATCTCTTAAAAAATGCTGATCCACAGAGCTAGGCCTGGGCTCTTGTAATCTTTCTAGCTCCGCTCTACCTCCCCCTATGTATTCATGTTCCCACCATCACATTCCCTTACTGTCTCATCCCGATGCATAAGCTCTGATGGTAACGACAAGGTGGCTTGTATGGGGCCTCAAGCTAATTACCACACATTAGAGCATGACTAAATAAATCTTAAGTGCCGCTAATTGACTGGCACTGAAAACAATAACTGTGCGACTTGCCCAGAGGCACTTGGGTATCGAGGGGCTGGGGCATTGGGGACCGGGATGTCTGGCATAGGGCCAACAAGAGGATCCAAGCACCATCAGTCAACATGCTCAGCCCCCCCGGTCTGCATGTTCAAGTCACACCCCACTTGGCACCGTGTCACTGGATGCACCATATGCCCCGCACCCACCACATCCACCAAGCACTTCCTGACATGTTCCCCGCAGCTTTTACCAGAGCAGAATAAGCCATACATGACAAGGACAATCAAGATGGAGCTCACAGTGAAGACATCATCACTGCATTAGTAAATGGGCAGTGCACAAATAGTTCTGACAATTCACATTTACATATCAATTTTACACTGATTCCAAATCATATAAATTCATTGCATATTTTTGGTATTTTGGGATATACAGTGCAATACGATACCAAATAAACAAAGTGATTCATTTTGAAAGCATTTTATTTAGTAACACTTTACACTACAACACTTTACATGCAAATCTTGTTCATGTTGACATTAGCTAAAATATGAAAAAAGTAAGGACTGAGACTACATAGTGCAGTCAGGAAATTTGCAACTGCCAAGTCCCTGTGCATTTATTGTCATGTCTGTTTGTTACTTTTATAGGCTGTAACAGACAGGCCGTGGCAGAGGTGTTTTGAAGAGCCTGCGCTGCCTCCCGAATTCTCTGTGGCCCAAAGGTATGTGTGCCACCAAGTCCCAACACAACACACTGAATAGGGCACCACAAAGCTCTTTACTCACCAATGAGCACGAGTGACAGGGGAAACTCAACAAATTCACTTTACTTTTTAAACCGTATTTGTCAAACATTATGTGACTGCATTTCCAACCGGTCCTCTTTCAGATTGGGTGAATGTTAAAGCTCTTTTCCCTCACAAAGAGACCGAGGCAGTGCAATCATATTTAATCTGCTCTGTGCAATATTAAATAGTTTGCTCATTTTTGTGCGCTGTATTTCTCGTTCCTGATTTAATCCAATTTCAGCTGTAAAATAAAGTAGAAAATCCAGACGAACTATTGAGAGACAACATGTAATATAAAGTTCAAGAGAAAAGTCTAAAATTATGGGTTTCGGCTCTGAAGCTAACTTGTTGAGTTATCTATCATGTTTTATTATAATTATTGTTATTTTTATGTTTTTATGTTAAGATACCCCTCCTTATTACTACTTTCCATTGTTTGCAGTGGCTGTACTAATGAAGTGGGTGTGGCCAACAGGTGGAAAAAGGCCTTTAAGGTTTATGCACCTAATCTGACCTAATCCTTTTCAATACATTTTGCTTTTTTATTATAAAAATGCTAACTTTTAACCTATGGGTGAACAAAAATGATAGAAAAACATACAATACATCACCTTTAAACTCATTTATTTCTTCATTAGTTCAATTGTGAACAGGGAAATCACATGTTTACCATCTGCCTCTCTTGGATGCCTCCATCTTTGCTGTAGCTCATTTGTCCTGTCACTCTCCCAGGGGACCCATGTGCTTTTGTTGGCTTTTCTGTGAATGCACACGTACTAATTGGTTGATTAGTTCAGGTTGGCTGCTCTGTTAATTGAATAGTCATTTAGATTTGATGCCTCTAATGAAGATCTTAATTTATTGTTTGGCACCATTCCAAGGGTTTATTTCTGCGAGTAGATTCATGGGAATCAAACAAATGGGAAGGGAACCAGGCAGCACTTGAATTTACATGAAACAAATCTGATATGAAAGCAGCTCTTTGGTCACAGATATAACAGTACACAATCATCATTTGCTACTATAACTGCCAATAATAGATGTGTATACAGTTTACATAAACCGTAGCCATTAAGTTAGACAGTTAAGGGATACACTATTGACAAAAACTGAAGAGTATCTGTAGCTCGTCCTAGCTGTACTAAATGTCACATGTCTTGTAGAGCCTGTCTAATTAAAAGAGGATTGATCAATAGTAGTGTGTCCTTCACACATTTGTTACAGCACATATAGCTGTGTTTCATTAATTCTGTTACAATGTAGTTTTGCTGAAGGTGAAACGGATCATAATGTGTTCAAACAATGTTGCGATGAACAAACCAAGTTACAAAATGTGTAATATTGATCAATAAAACAAAGTCAACTTAATGAGAATGTATATGTGCACACAAATGTTGTAGTTATTTTCCATGAATTCATATTATTTTCCCTTCAAATGTGTTCATTGGGAAACGTCATAAGACAGGCTTTGTTCCAAACATCGGGTTACAAGCATCAAGGTTTTTCCCTGAAGCTTTTTGTATCCACATTAGACTCCATCTTGAAAAAAAAATCAATGAAAACTTGATTTCCCTTTAACATTAGGGAGTGGTCCAATTTTGACCCCGCCTCCTGTGCAGCTTGGGGCCTGGATTTGAACAGTTATTGTCTTAGAATAAGCACTTTCCTCTATATGTAACAAAATCCACCAAGTGCTCAAGTCAGAGCAGTTAATCCAATCAGTCTAGTGTCAACATTCCCTGAAGCCATCCATGTGTACAAAATTGCTATTGTCATAAAATAGCAATTATAGTAAAAACAATTGTATCCATAATGCTCTCCGTCCCACTGTTGGCAGATTCTTCAGTTTTCATTCATCTTGTTGTAGAAGGTCTGTCATCATAGGCCTACTTTCCTAATGGGCTCTTCCAGGTGTACTGTAGCATCCATGACAGGTGCTCCATATAGCAGGTCTAAAGAAAAAACACAGTTGTTAAAAGAATATATATTTTTGGTTAAGTATATCTTATTTATACGTTAGTGTTAGTGGACATACATGCAACAATTAACATAGATGTGCTACATAGGCCTATTAGCAGAGACATTAGCAACTTGTGTGGGAGTCCTTCGCTTCGAATACATTGAAACCGATTCGTCCTTCGCCACTTAGCGCATACTTAAGACCGTATCATTAACCGCCCTGCACCCTCCCTCCCTTAATGAGAAAGCAATTACCACGGGCTGGTCCCTACAGTCCCTGTGGCCTGGCAGCATGCTCCGGAGCCTTCCTACCTGCCTTCAGCAGAATGTGTTTCCTCAGATTCCTTCTCCTCCTTGTACCTCTTCTGCCTTTCACTGTGGCTGCAGACTGGCTCTCTTTCTCCATCCTCTGCAGCTTCTCTCATTCGCTCCTCCCATTACTGAGCTTGAGGCAGCTGAGGGTTTTAGACGAATCACTCTCACAATGCTTGATCAATACAGCTATTGATCCACTGGCAAAATGTTTATAAAATCATTCTGGGCAGCTGTGGTGCAGCGGAGAGGGAGGTGGTCTGACGAAAGGGCCAGGATGCCACACCATTTGCCTACGAGCAAGCCAGCCAGTTCTGGATTGGTTCGTCATTTGCCCGCCTTGCCAGGAAGAGGGCTGGCACAGTCTGTGTTCTTTGTCATTGTTGCTCAGTAGGCTACAGCCCTCCTGGGTCTTGGCTGCAAAACTTTTCAGACCACTTCACCTTTTTGCTGCGCAGCGACGACTGTTTGCCAAGCTGTGGCACAGCCGCGAAATTAATTTGCATAAATTACTAGAATGCAGGCAATGAGTCCCCAGTCATTCATTTTCCCAGCGCTCTTATCTCTAGAGGAGTATCTTACCCTTTGGCACTGTCCCAACGTCACTGTTTGTCTACATGCCCAGGATGAGAAACAATCCTTCAAGATACATGTACAAACAGACCACAAACAGACCACACGCTTGATAATACAAGCACATACATGAAGGGAAATAGGCTAATGAAGAAGCACTTACCTACATGGTCTCACTGTTAAACTGCCACAAGGGAACCATGATCTCTCTGGAGGCTGATTCCCAAGTCCCCTTGTGAGTTTAACACTGAGACACACTGTAAAGGAAAGATCCTCTACAGTCTCTTGAACACATGTGCAGGTATTATTAGTAGAAATCTGTATACTGATCGACCATAGCAGGCTTGTGTACTTCTGTCTACATTATAAACAAGCTTTTGGGAGTGCTACTGACAGACTGGCTAACTTAGCACAATTGATGTAGACAACAAATACAAGTTGTGGGGCTTCTTAAAGACTTTTTCTGCAGGGAGGGTCTTTGCATACGGCTTGTTCATTGATGATGTATGAGATGTTTCTTTACACAGAGCAGATAATTGCAGGGTCTGGAGTGTGCTGTGGTGTAACATTTTCCTGAATCACAGACGCACATCTGTAAGCCATAAGGCCAGGCCGCCTCAGTGACCCACAGTCAACCCCAGACTTCTGCATGTTTCCTCACATAAGCCTTCACAGTGGCACACACCCACTGCATCAGCCATTTTGGAGATGAATCGAATGACAGGGCCTCTAGATGGGTTTCACTTTTTTAATTAGCTGAGCAACTTCTTTTTGGCTCGTAGCAGGATTTTTTCCCCCTTACTAACCTAGCCTCAGACACAAACAAACACATGGATTTGGACTAAATTTATGTGGAGAATGTGCTGCCCAGACAGAAGCTGAGCAGCCGTAATTACTCTAACACATCCAGAAGTGGCCACAGCCCATTCATTACCCCAACATGTTGTAATGAAGTTTAATCCCTCATCATGTTGTCTGTGGTCGGAGAGTGGCGTGTGGCTGTTACCCTCCTCTACTCCAGATGTCTTACAGGCTTGTCTCTTCTCACTGCTGCACAGCCATAAGACATGACATGCGCCATCCATAATGTTTTCCTTCCTTTTTGTAACTACATTTTGACCACATCCATCTTTCACTTCCTCCTTTATCACATTTTCACTTTCTTCTGCATACCCTCCCATCTCTTCTAGACGTGAGTGTGTTATTTATTTCATCTGAATGCAGGGGCCTTCTCACAGAAATCAATTTCAGCTCAGACAGCATAACCAAACAAAGCAGTGCACTCATTTTGGCACGGGCAAAAAGATGTAACCATCTCTCTAGTTTTCTTTTTTACTGGGAAGACATTTTGTTCTCAGTCTGATGTCATTATGTCAATCACTTGCAATATGTGGCAGCGTGTGAATGTGTCTGCTAAATGAGTCATGGAAAACAATAACCATTAGAGTCTAGGGACCTTACTTCTATGTTAATGTATATGTCAGTTGTGTGCCAGTGTTTATGTAGATGGCTGTTGAGAACCCTCTTTGACTCTATATGACAAGCTGGGTACATCACTCTATTTTAAATACTATTTTGGGTACCACATTGAAAGGAAAATAAATCCCTCTTTATAGGGATGCACAGATGTATCGGCTCAGCATTGGTATCGGCCGATAATTACTTTTTTGACTAATATCAGTATTGGCCTCTACAGACGGCTGATGTTAACCTGTTGTTCTAAAAGGATCACTTCTAATATTTAGGTTTAGAAAGAAAGAAAATGATTAATAAATACATTTAAAGCAGTTATTTATATGTAGTTTCCTTAGTTTACAGAATATCGATATCGGTATTGGTATCGGTATTGGTATCGTATCGGCCAAATTAGTAATTGAAATATTGGCAACGGTATCGGGCAAGAAATTCCATATCGGTGCATCCCTACCTTTTTATTTAAGCTTTTAGGTATCAATATAACAGTACAGAAACTACTAAGAATCCAAACCTTTGTAAAACAGCAGAACACAAACGTTCAGAATGCAATTGAGATGCCATATTTCATTGTGGAGTTTTTGAACAAGAGGAGGTAAAGACGGCACTGTTTTGTTATTGTTGACAAACTATCTATTGATCTAATTTTGATATCACCTTTATTATGGATTATTATCATTGTATTGATTATTTTGACAACCCCGCTCTGTACTGTCTGCTGCTGCTAAATGAAAAAGACTCCATCCCTTTTTCTGCCAACCATCTTCATGTTGCACTGCCATTCAGAGCGCTGGTTAATGCTGCCACTGGATTGGCTCTCTTTCCTTGCTCTGCTTTTATTGATTTCAGGCAGACATAGAGTCAGACCGAAAGAAAGGGCCTTTTCAGGAAGAAGTTAAATGGTCAAGTAGCGAGTGGAGGGTGGCTTTCACCACTTTATTGACGAGGTGGAAAAATGTCACTATTATAGAGGCCCTTGCAGCAGATAGCGAGCTGATTGGATGAGTGCCCCCAGGTCAGAGTGGAGCACGTTCCCTCTGCAGCCAAACGAGAGCAAATAAAAGGGCAGAGGAATCTGCTTGAACTCCATAGGCCTCTCTTTGGGCTCCTCTCAGTCAGAGGGCGCTACATTTGGACTGGAGGCTGATCTTCTTCTCTCTAAACTTTGATGTGAAAGTGTTGTAGATGTGTATGGTTATATTGCCACAGGGGCTTTTGTTATGACAAAGATAATCTGTTGATAAAGCAATGGTCTGATTTCAGAAGACAAGAAATGATGTCAGTTAATATTTTCAGTGTTCAGATATTATTTGACTTTTTCTTCCAGTTTTGTCTAAATCCATTTGAATACACACAATACTATTGGTTTGTGTGAATTATTGAAGGTCAATGGATTTGCAGGTGCCTTGGGTTGGATGACCTGCAATGATATGAAAAGTGTTTACTCAGCAATGACGTGGTTAAACAGAAAGTATTGAAATAAATAGAATATTTTCACTTCACATTGAATTCTTCAAAACTTCAAGCCCTGCCTGCTGACGTCGATCAGTCTAATTAAGCAGGCATATAATTTGTTTGGCTCCTCCCTGCAGCACTAGACAGGACTGGAAAGGTCAGCATGCCATAGTACAGACAGACTAGTGCTTAATCAGAGGTGAAATGGTTTCTTTTCCAAATTGATTCCAGTTCAGATCAGACAAGAGTATCTTCTGTTTAGCCACTTAAAGACTGGAGCGGAAGGCGGCAGGCGCTTTTAAGAGGGCTTTTATAACAAGACATTAACAAATAAAACCATTCTGGGGACAGCTGGACCAAGGCCCAAAGACTATTGGGCTGTGTGAACGATTCTGTCTGCCTGTATGTCCATTGCTTCTTTGTTTATGTCTCATATTTGATTACCATCCCTTCATGACACTCTGCTTACATGCAGATGCAAATGAACAGAATGCATGTAAAGATTGGGAATGTTGTATTTTTCTACATGAATACATACTTTTTTAATTATTGACACAAAATTGTATGTACATTATGAAATAAATATTTAGTCTTCTTTCTCACAAAGTAAACCCAATGACATTAAACAGTAGACCCCCAAAGGCTTCTGTCTGTACACCCTTCTAAATGCTCTTTTTACATCACACTTGTCACAGCCATGTATACATAGAAGATAGAAACGTCTGAGCTGGCCAACACCCACACACACATTTGCACACTGAACATTCACCAACTCCCTTATGCTGAATGCATAATATATGTAATGAAATAATGTTTCCAGTGGGGATGGCTGTGGCTGGGGGATGGAGATGTGTAGTGAATATCAATGTGGCTCCCTGGTTCAATTGGTTTGATGGTGGGGGGTAAATGAACATGTGGGAGTGCAAGAAGCTTTATCCCTTTGCCCAAAGCTGCTGTGAAGTCCACACACAGGGGAGGAGCTTCCACTGGCCATTCAGTCATTAGGAACATAGGATTCAAATAGTCTGTGGTGCTGCACGCGCTTGTCCACCAGACCCCATGTTCAAGTTGTTTTAGGATCAATCTTATAATCTAAAAACAAGCAGTCTGGGGTCTAGACTGAATATGACATACAGATAATAATGTGTGTTCTAATACATAATAGTTTTATTGTAGTAACTAAAAATTATCATTCATTTATGTCCACCCTGTCATTGCACCATTAGGCCACACTAGCGCTCCAATTGCTTTGAAGTACAACATGGAACCTGGAAATTCTGATGAAAATCAATGGAGAGACGAACTAGATTTTCCCCTGTGCCTCACCTTGACTGACTCAAGTGAGCTCATCTGTTCCATCTTGTCAGTGGAGATGCTGTGTCTTTGTCAACTGGCCCTTTGATGTTTTAAACATTACCATTAATAATGTTTTCAGCATCAGAATTAATTGCTTTGCTACTGTGTCCTGCTCTCTTCATCCTAAACTGAAGCATGCATAAATCAAAGCTAACTACCTTTGTCTTGAAATTTTGAGGTCAGGAATTTGGGATGAGACCAGACTTGCATATGGCCAAGAGAAGTACATTTGTGAATCTGAATTAGGGAATCAAAATCATCACACATCTAGTGATAATATACATGTTTCATTGAGTCATTGTTTTATATGTTTGAATTATCACATTTAAACAGATTGAAAAAACTTTCAAGAGTAAAATAAATAACCTCCATTCAGTGACAGAAACTGAACTCTTGTAGCAGTTATTGCTTTAAATTTAGGATAATGCTCATTGCAGGTTGTAGAAACTTCTCAATGAGTTTAGACAGTGCTTTAGTGGCTTCCAGATGTTGGGTTATCTGTAATTCCCAGTTGTGTTCAGAGATTCAATGAGCTGGAAACTCTCTCTGTCCTGTTAGACTCATCAGACTCAGGGAAATGTAATTAGTGCCTTCAGACTTCTGCTCGCTTAGCAACTCCATCCTAACTAAATAATCAAAATTTCCTTCCTTTTTAAAAAATTAGTCACACCCTTAATGCCAAGCACATCTTCTTGGGTGACATAGCTCCAGTCTCTGGGGCCCCACAATGTGAAGACAGGGTGAGGAATGTGTGAAGCATCCAAGGAAACATGAACTGTGATTTTCCCACAAGTATGAAAAAACAGGCCAATGGCTGTGGAATCTTTGTGACGCAATTGCTGAGTGGGCCGGCCGCGGTACGGTCAGGGTTTAGGCCGCTGGTAAAGCTGTATTCTTAGGACTCAAAGGTCTAAGCTGGACCTTTGTGGATTAGGTACTAGCTGCTGTAGACAGTAAAGTCTCATGAACAAGCTTTTGAATGGTACCAACTGTGCAGACGCAAATTATTGTCGCCTCACAGCAAGAAGTGACCAGGACACCAGAGCCTTTCTGTGTGGAGTTTACATGTTTCACCCCATGTCTGGGTGGGTTTCCCCCATCAACCCAAAACATGCCCATTAGGTTAATCCTCCAGCTGGGTACATCCTGACCAAGGTCCTGGCTCAAGATCTGGAGATGGGTCCCTGCCTACTGCTCCCGACAGCGGCATTGAGAGATGGGTCAAATGCAGTGTGTGTAACCTAAAACCTAAACCTAAAGCCTATTCAAAAAGCTCTGATTTACATTTCAGTCCTCAGTTTGGTCTTGGTTTGGTGATGGTTTAATGATTAGAATTTGATTTACATCCAATTTTGTTATTTACATTAATAGATTTATTTGAAGTCATTATGTCAATAAGAATACCTAACCCAAACCCTAACCCTAACCCTAGCCCTAACCCTAACCCTAGCCCTAGCCCTAGCCCTAGCCCTAGCCCTAGCCCTAGCCCTAGCCCTAGCCCTAGCCCTAGCCCTAGCCCTAGCCCTAACCCAATCTCTAGTCATATCTCAACGCTCAACATAGTATAGTAATGGTAATCATTAATTGCATGTATTGCTAGTATTATTGTGTGCTCCTATTGTTTCATATTCCAACCAGCTATATCTATCTGGCCAAACTATTAAAAAGCATACAGTGTTATGTCTTTTATTGGAGCAGGAGCATATGAGAAGGCGCAGTGATCTTAAACAGAGAAAAGGAGCACTGAAGAGGCCTCAAGAGTCCCCCAGAGTAACCCCAGATGATTGCCATGCTGCTGATGCCTCTATAATTCTTCATACATTATAGCACAAGAAATTCCCAAACACAAAAACAGACCAAACTTCAATACACTTCCTTTTCTTTCCTCATATAATTAGGACTGGCCCATAATCGCTGTTATATTCATCATAGTGCTCAGTATTTATAGGCTCTGTTTTGATCAAAGTAATAATGTCACTGTGGAGTCTGTGGATGGAGAGACGTACTTCAGAGTGTGTGGAGGAAGCAGCTGGACATGGGCCTCACTTCTCGGATGCAGAAATAATTTGATTGCGAAAGCTAAAGACAAAATCACTTAAAGAGACCATTTTATGCAACTTTTTAGATTTTCATTTTAGACACATCTACTGTACTACTCTAATATAGGAATTAATTCTAATTTATAATACTGGCAATATTTATAGAAAGGGTATAAGATGGCCTCAGATTACAGGATTATTAAAACATGCATGGATAAAACAGAATACAACAGCAGAAGACAACATTATAACGTCACAAAAGTCAAGCTAGCGTAATCAGACTCCTTTAACTACTTCCCGTTTTGAAAGCCTTCTCAACTCAGCCAGACTTGTAATTTTTATTATCTCCAATTGATAATCAATCTACCTTCCTCTGTTTTGTTTTATTGATTTCTTTCTTTCCATAACTGCACTCTCTCTATTCATTTAATGCTTCTTTACCCTGCACACAAACTCTTTCTGGGGAAGGCACTGCCTCCTCTTGCATTTTGCTCCCAGTGTATATTTAACACTCACATGTGAGGCCAGTGCCTGGGGAATGGAAAGGAAAACAAGCATGCCCTCTCTGCTGGCCCTTTAGTGCTGCCCTACTATAAATACCTCCGTGTGGTGCACCAGTTGCAGCACCAGTGGCATGGGAACCACTCTGCCTCTTTGGGTCCATTGCTGGGACACTTAAGTTCAGTCTGGGATGGGCCTGCCTACAGCACAGTGGCCTAAAATGTTTCAAAGCCTCCTAAAAAGTAAGTCATGGGCCATATAAACCAGGTTTAAACTGTGTTGCCTTCGGATCAAATATATAGTATACATTTTGCCATGAACTTTACTGGCTTTACAGTACAAACATTTGATTTTATTTTTGAGCACAAATGTTTCTGTGCCCTACCACGTTGAGCATCACAAGGGCTAAACCAAGAGCTAAATCATGGGTAAACTGGGGGTAACCAGGATATTGTGTAAACCAGGATTAAACCGGGTCTAAACCAGGACTAAAAGACATAACAGAGAAAGCCAAGACTAAAAATGGGTCTTATCTCACATACTGTACATACAAATTGTTAGTCCGCACTAAACCACCCCTTGGTCTAAATCCCACAGACGTCCATGGTTGTCCTCCAACCCTGTCATCTCCATTTTCAAAAGACTTCATGTATACTGCGTTTATGCTGTTTTGCCTTATGAAGATTGAATGAATATGTGCTTTTCAAACTCTTCGAGAAAAAAAATAAAGAGTTCCCCCTTTCTTCGCCGCATTGAAGCGTTTGTTAGTTACTCCCCTAAAAATTGATTTAGACTTTTCAAAGGTTTGTTCTTCACAGTGCTGTCTCTCTGTTTCGATGCACGACAGGCTCGGCTCATATTTTCAGAGTTTGAGGTAATAGTTTTAAACTGACAGACTAAACATCTCTCCCCAACTGTTCCACTTCTACAGAGTAAATAGTTTTATGTGCACAAATACACAGGCACGCACAAAGCTGTGACTGACATGCCATAATGATTAGTTCTTGAGGTTTTGTGAGGTGCATGACAATTGATTTCAAATGCAACCCCCTTTCCGTGCTTTTCTGCCTTCCTCAGCAACCCTTTATTAAAATGTTTATTAAACTAGGTTAACAGTTAATAAACATTATTTTTTTTTTATTATTAGTTCCATTGGACTCATCTTTGTTATAATAAGTATCTATTCTATATAAAGAACTATATAGCTATAATTATATTACATATCATACTGTTGTTGAGTATTGTGATAACTGACTTTGACTTAGTAACTGAATAAATGAATGTAATGTGTATTTAAGCAGAAATAAAACTTTGTTATGTGTAAATCAAACTCTAGAGGTTAAACCAGGACTAAATCAGGACCAAACCATGACAAAGCCATGACTGAATCTTGACTAAGTGTTCATTTGGCCACTGCACAGATCATTATATTTATCATAGTATATACAAATATTGTGGTTAATATGTGGTTAATATATTGTACAGCCCTATTTTTAACTGCCATAACATGAACCTTTTTCATGAAATTCCTGTTTTACATCAATGCTGTGTATTTGGTCATTTACTTGCTGTGCCCGCAGATCAACTATCTCTTTTGTTTCTTCCCTTCACACCTCGTCCCTCTCTGCTCTCTCACAGTCCTACAAGGCCCACTTGTTATTTTTTGTACTAGGTCCTGTAATTAAGTTTGACATGAGCACAGGGATTAAATATGCGGTTGAGAGGAGAGAGAAAGGAGCTCTGTTACAGTCTCAAGGCCAGCAGTAAAATGGAACCAGATTGCGACACTTGGAGCTGGAAAGTTTGGGAAAGGTGCCGAGACTGAAGCTGTGCGAGAACAGGAGGAGATCTTGGACGAGTGACTGAGACTGTAGCCAAAAATTCAAATATTTACAATTCCATTTTAGAATTCCATAAGTAAAAATAATAGTAAAACGTTTAACCCTAAAAACTGTGTTAGTACTTTTTATGGGCAGTTATCAAAACAAACTTGTGCACTGTAAAACCCAACTAGTTTATTCAGCTCAAATAGAGTTTTGCGCCATATCAAGTCGACTAACTCAAACTATCAAATAATTATTTTACAGGAGCTTAGTTAAATGTATTAAATTAATTATTCCTTTCTGTCATTATATTATTATACATTCATACAATTAATTATATTACACTGATAAATACTCATGTTGACTTTAGATATTTTTGTAAATGGTCTAATTCTGACATTAAGAACATTTTAATACGATAATTGACCATAGAAATACATAAATAAATACATGATTAAAAAGTCATATTTAGTTTGTTTTGATTTGGTTTCAAGTTGCAGACTAGTGCTGAGAAATCTAGCCAACAAGAGCAATTACCTCCGATTGATAGCAGGAAAGCAAATGTTATTGTGTGGTCTATAATGAAGAAGGAAAGAGCAATGCTAATGCTATCACTCAATCACTGACACCAAATATAGAAATATAGGCTAAGATAACCCCCCAGTGCACCAAGCATGTCGATAGGATTTTCTTCTGTTCTGAACTCTGCAAGGTCTCACGTGGAACTTTACATTCTTAAATAACTCTGGCAAAATGCTTTAATCTTAATGAGTCTGAACAGCAAATCTCTCATCTGCAGCAAAAAGGATTAGGAATGCATAAAAGAGACTTGCCGTTCCACTTTGATGAATTGTGTTTAGAAAATCCCCGGCCATGAAGTTCCCCCAATGAACAAAGCGTGAGGCAGAAGGGATGCTTTTAAACAACACAACTTATCAAAGAAAAACAGAACATGCATTTAAGAGAAAATACAAACGCAGAGAGAAGATTCCGACTTTGCGCTAAAATGATAAAAGTGACAAACTCTTTTCTTCAATCCACTTAGCCACTTCTGGAATCAAAACTGGAGTAGCTTTGCACAAATGGCTTTTATTGTGTTTTCGGTGCTTCATCAGGAGTGTGTTTATTTATTTCGCAAGATGCATTTTTGCCTTTGCTGAGCATAAGTAAATGAATTTGTAATTTTTTTTGCCTTTCTGTAGAGGCTTATGAAATGGGTGATGGAGACAAGGGTTGATGAACTGAAACAGATATGTGCTGAGAGGCGTCCCGGGCTGAAAGAGAAAAGCCGCTTCCAGCATTCTCTTCTGCGTTGAGTATAATTGCCTAAACACGCACAAGTTTTCCTACAGTGAACCCTCTGTTAGTTAAGTATGCCATTTCGCAGAGGTGTTTGTTTGTGTTTGATTAATACATTATTGATAATATGTTAATGTAATCTGAATCAAAGCAGCAGAGCATTTACTTGATTAATTATTGCTCTGTTGTGTAATTTCCCCAATCAGCCTCTCTGAGTGTTAGGGGTTAGAGCAGCAAGCCTCTGGCTAGTTCAGGCTGCTCCGACTACAAAGAAGATCATTGCACTGGGACCTGCTCTGGTTCCCCCTCTCCTGCCCCCTCCTCACTTCCTCAAATGCCCCCAGGCTTTAGAAAACTACACTGGCTCATTTTCACTGTATTTATTTTACCTTTCCATCCAAATCACCATTCCCTTTTGTTTCTCTTTAAAGACACAAGACGTAGACATAAGGAAGCAGGCCAGACTTGATCTGTCAAGCCATTAAAGTGAGAAAACAATGTGAGCCATATCCATATTTTAAATGGATGAGTATGCTATCAGAAAGTAATTGTTATAGTACATGCATAATTGTCTTCTTACTCATGTCATGTCTGTTGCAAAGACATCAATGTCTGGTGTGTACTGAGTGATGACAAATATTAGCATGCACTTGACCCATATTGATCCTGCAGGACGATGGATACCCACTCTGAGCTGAGTCTAAACATCTGCTCACCAGAGTGCTGCCTTGAATGACAGATAACATCTGGGAAGTCTGCTGCTATCACAGGAAACAATGTTGCTATCTTGCTCGCCCCTGGATCTCCTTCTTCCCAGTCCCCTTTCCCTGTGTCCTGCTTATAAGCACATCCCTCTCATTGATTTCCCATTAACCCCTTCCAGACTGTGAGGGTCTGCCCACCCCGGACATGCACACCCCATAGATTGATTAACAACATAATGACATGAAAATGGCTGCCAGGTCTGAGACCCCTGAGCTTTGGTTATCTTTTATCATAGAAACACCGTCACTGTCATATATCTGCTCTCCTAAGCTCTGTATTTCCATGGGCCTGCTCATCTGGCCTGTGTGTTTTTACTCCTTCTCTCAGATGCATGTTAGTATTCACATGCTATTGAGTCTGGGGTCACATATTTAGCCCACCAGCCTGAAGACAGGCACTCAATGTTCTTATTTGTTTTCACAAAGCTATGATAAGACGTATGTGAGCATTTGCAGGTATGTAATGCCTGGTGTCATGCAGGAGTGAATGTCCATGTATGTCTACATTCAGGGCCATTACCCTCACACTTCATGCTAATATTTCAAAACATTTGAAACTTATTGGTACAGGTGAATACAAAAATAGAAAGTTTTTGTGGGTGGCCATATTGATGTGTGCATTTTAGATATTTTTCTTCTGTAGCTGAACAACTTCTGTATTAAATACTTGCATAAAGGGATCCCATCATATCTCTTTACAGTATATTTCCTTCCTTGCCAGCGGCTTTGGCGACACAGATAACGTTACTGTGTTTGTTGAGTTGTGTTTGTGTGCCACAACGGAGCCGAGTTAGAAAAAGCCCTTCATTTAAGCGTGGCGTGCCTCCATCAGTCCTAGTCTCTGATGTACAAAGAGCCCAAAGGAAGGAGCTTCACAGCTGTTTGTAAACTATGAGAACAGGAAAGGTCAACAAAGTAATGCAGTGCATTTTTGTAACGCATTTTCATCTTTCTGTGTTCCATAGTGAGACAGCCTCCGTGGTATTGCTGCATTTAAATTACTGTTCTTGCCTGGAGAATAATGGTGAAAGCATAACCCCATTGTATTCTTTGATAAACTCTGGAAAATGCATGGTATAAGCTCAGAAAAAGGCACGGTTTAAGGGCACAATTGCCTTGCAAATCTACCATGGCAAAGTTTTTGGGTGAGGAGGAGCTGGAGGAAGGCAGTGGTGAAGATGAGGATGTATGGTGTGTGTGGAGGGACATGTGTTATCTGTGGGTGCACAGGTCTTTGTTTGCAGGGCACAGAGGTGTAGATTTCCTCTCCATGTCAGCGCCTTTATTTAGGGCTCAGTGCAGAGGGGACAATAGCAAACTAATCCACTGAATCAGGATTAATATTCAGCCTGCAAATTTTAATTCACAGCCTAGAGGAGCAAAATCAAAATGTGTCAAAATGTTTAAACAAATAAAGAACAAACAGCAGAGTTCTTTGACCAACTACTGCATCAACGGTTTTCATGGGAGTATTATTTCACTGGGTCCTATGGGCTCGTCTCGTTGAATTTGGTATTAATCTTCATAATGATTTTCTATAGAAGAGTGGGAGCTGGGGGAAGCTGAGGAGCTGTATGTTGTTTTTGGCTATTCTCTACTCTAAGCTTGGGATTTAAGATCTGGATTTGAATATTTATGACAGAAAATAATAGAGGTTATAAAAATAAGTCCCTGCAGAGCTGGGCTGTAAGTTATAGGGGTAGGCTGCAGTGTCTCTCACATCAAACAGACCGGAGATGTTGGCCACTAGTCCTTAGCCCTGTATATTGCCTTGTGTGTGTGTTTTCCTGAAAACAAACATCCCAAAAGCAGGTTTCTTTGCTCATGAGAAGTAAAATTCAGGAAAGGTTTGGTCCATTTGTGTCTAGACTGAAAACGCACGAGACAACACACCTGGTTGGGTTAGATCGTTTGACTTGCTTCAGAAGTTTTTTTCTCTTATTGAAAAGGGGGCTGCGTCTCTAACACACAGGTGGATTACTCTAGTTTCAACATAAAATCACTTGATTCAAAGAGATGTTTTAAACATGCTGGTTTGCATTTGAAACATGTGACACCTTGCCATTTTTTGACAGCTGCTTATCTTTGTGAAAAATACAAAATAAAAAAAGATTTGATCGTAGACACTGAGGCTGGCTATGACAGCACATTTCTCTTTGTTTGGGTTTTATTTGGCAGTGATGACTGACCTGATTAAAAAAACAAGTTAGAATTGAGATACTATAATAAATAAAATATAAATAATACATGAATGAAAAATCTATTATATTCTTCATATAAACAACATGGACTTTTTAAACTGAATTCATCTATACACACATACACGCTCACCTCATAACCCTGGTGCATCCTCAAGCATAGTAATTCCTCACTTGGGGGTAGTGGCCTGTTGTATAGCCTTCTGAAAGGCCATTGTGCCGTTCAAAGGTGGTTCACAGAGGCTCAGAGCATTGATAAGATCTATGATGAGGGACTGTAAACTTCATCTTTTATACATGGCAACTTAATGTGAAAGGTCATTTTATCTTAATCCTCAAATCTGTTACACCCAGGCCCGTCTCCTCATTTTTATGAAGTTAAAAAATAATCTTGGAGTTCATTCTGAAGACCGTCCCTATTATCTTCAGAAGATATCATTAGAGTGGTGTTCTGATGCACTGTAAGGAATCATTTTTTTCTCTATCCTAATCGGGTCCAATCATATCCCACAATCAGCTGGACTGTGTGCTCATGGTGTGAGGCTGTATTATGTCCAGTGATTAATCATGAAGCTCGGCCTTATCCCTCTTAGACACACAGAACAGTGTTGACCTTTTTACCTAGTGGAAATAGGAAAAGCTCATCTTCATCAGCACGGTTCTTACCTAATTTCTCTACTCTTTAGTGCACACACCGTCGTAACTCTTTGTGTTATGAGATAGAGCTCTTTCTGTTTCAGTGGAGCCAAGAAAGACACATAATGTTAAATGTGTAGTCTGTAAGTTTCTTAAAATGTTAAAAAAAATACTTTATCTGACCCTGTTCTATGATGTGAAGTAGGTAATCTGTCATAATAAATGAATGAATTTGTTATTCACCATACCATGAGGTGCAGTGTTTACTAAATGGTCCAATGACTGAACTTCTTACAGCATTCTGGGTAAAGCTCAGCCTGGTGGAAAAGGGTTTTTTCTCCAAACCTATTAAACTTATTTAGACTGTGGAGGGCCTTTGCCATGTTATGTCCCAAAGAATGGAGGTTAACATTAACATGGAATAAAGTAAATATGAGATGACCTTGAGATAAAAAATAAAATCCATATATTATATGGTATATATATATATTTATAACTGTGCCCATGCGTTTCTGTTTCATTCCATTACCAAGTCTAGGCAGTTTTACCCAGAAATCCTTTGTTCTTGACTGAAAAAGTGTCAGACACAGACAGATGAAGGTGAAATATTTATTCCTTGACTGCAGATCATATTTGAGTGTTATTGTTTGTTTTGTATTCCACTCCTAATTTGCCAGCGGTACACTTTACCAGATAGGTCTAACAAACGCACACATCAACTTTAACAAAGGTGGACCCCATTTCTGTAGCCTTAATTAGACGGAAATTGTAAACAGATACGTGCCTTTCTCTCTGGGATTATCCATAGTTTATGAGTGAGTGTTTGAAGTTATGAAGGATTCTGAATCAGCACTGCTCGATCGTTGCACTTATAGGACATTGTTGTCTTCAATTATTTTCAGTTATATTCTCGTCTGTAGGAGGCAGGAGATCATCTATTATTTAAAGATGCAATGGTTGCTGTTTATCTGGGATTTTTTAAACTGGGTTATCATTTGACTTTTTTTGATTAAATGGAACAATGTGTAATAAAATGCAGTTTCAAATAGAGGCTTGTCTCTGTAGTGTGAGCGCTCATCTGCCATTATTGTGATTTAATATGAACGGTGCCAAGCAACTGCCGAGAGAGAAGATCTAAAGAGCGTCAAGAATCCTTTAGTATGTACATAAAGGGTCTCACACAGACATGAACTGATACTGAGGCACACATGCACATCACTGACAAATAATAATAATGCCCTTTCATTATACCATTTACTATGAGCATAACATAAATAATAATACTTAATTTGTAATAATAGTGTATGAAGTAAAATTTCCATCCAGAATATAAAGACACCTATTTAATATCACGCTCAGCCACAGTCATGTCTGTTTTTATTTTTATATATATATATATATATATATATATATATATATATATATATATAGAATATAATGAAGAAAAGTT